>JAMLFT010001397.1:0-31040 GCA_026544285.1 Pachyrhizus erosus
GAATACTTTATACTATTTATTAGATAGAAATGATTTTATTATTCAAATATTATCAAATACTTTATAGCATTGACACATTAATATTATCAAATATTTTATTTCTATAACAAAATTAAATTTTAAATGTCAGAGTCAACAATAAATAAACATTATATATATATATATTATTGATTTTGATATTTGAAATTTAATTTTTGTATGTAAATAAAATATTTATTATAGTTAAATATAAACTTTATTATTCAATAAAAGAATTTCTAAAAAGGGTAATTTATACTATTTATTAGATAGAAATGATTACTTAACGTTGAATTATATATACAATATATTTTGATTTTGATATTTGGAAGTTAATTTTGATATATAAATAAAATAATTTTATTTTATAATATTAATGTATTGATGTCACTGATTAAAGATAATTACTTCATATTAAAAAATAATTAGCAAAATTTGTATTAATTTTTAAAAAATTTCTTATTTTAATATTAAAAATATTTCATTCTTAATTATTTTTATTATTCTTTTTAAGATGAGATTGTCAATAGAGTGGTAGTATATTCACCAACTTTTAACATTTTAAATATTTGAAATAAATTTAAAATTTAAAATATAAAAACTTCATATTTTAATGTTACACACCAGAGTAACACTTGAATATTATAATATTATACTTTATATTACAGAAAGTCAATGTACAAATATAACATCATATTGTTTAATTATTTAAATTAAATTTTCAAATATCCTCCTTTAAGTAAAATAATTTTGCTTTATTTTATCATTTTTCATTCCAAAATTTTTATTTGATTTTTTTCTATAAATGATATTTTTCCATCTTTAATGGTATTTATATATATATTTTTATAATATACAATAATGAGATATTCTAAGATTTTTTTTTTACAAATATTTTTCTCAATCTTAATATACCTAAGCTTGTTTGTGTGTATTTGATTTTATTTTCATTTCATTTTCTCCTTCTCTATTGACTTATATCTCTCATTTTGTTTTGTGTTCAACTTTTTTAGTCATATCATATCAAATAAATTCAAGCCTTAAATATATTTTATATCTTTATAAATATTATTTATTTTATTTTAGTCCTTGCAAAATTTTTATTACTTTAAAACTTTGACATTTGCTTAGTGTTCATTTTTAATCCTTTACATTACTGTTATTAGCTTAGTACGGACATAGCTAACAAAAAAAAACATTAAGATTATTAAAATAATAAAAAATATATTTTAAATTTAGATAATTAAATTATTTTTAAGTGCATAGTTCAATTAAATAATATACATTTATTATTTTATATAAAGAAGGTAGTTACATATAATTTACTTTTATAATTTATTAATTTTTAATATATTATAAAGTGATTTTATTGTTTTTAAATTTTTCAATTCAATATTTTATTTTTAACATTATAGACTAAAAAAATATAGAATTCTTTTTTAGACAAAAGGAGTCATGCTAAGCATTACTTTTATGCTAAAAAAGTATAGAATTTACTTAGACTATAATGATTTACTTTTAATATATTATTTTCGTCAATGAATCAAAATTGTATAAAAACACCAACAAATTAAAATAAAAAAGTATAACTTTCATTTGCATGTTGAAAGGTTAAAATAAAAACACCAAATTATTTCATATCATGATAAATAAAAGTTGTATTTACTTTCAATCATCCTACATTTTGTGATAAACGAATGTTAAATTTTGCTCTGATGATTCACATAATGGATTTTGCTTCCAGCGTTTCGTTCATGATAGAATGGTAAATTATCAATAAAATGTAAACGCATAATTAACAAGAGTAAAATGGTGCGTAACAAACTAAGCATATTATGTTAAGTCAAGGCACAGTAGTGGGCTCTTCAACTTTTCATATTACTTGCAACATATAAATATCTTCCAAAGTTCAAGCTCTATGTTTGTCATTAGTAAGTTCCGAAGATATCAGAAAATTAACCGGTTAGAGTGTTCCAATTATCCTTCCTGCTTGAAATAGCAAGTAATGGATTTCGTTGATCACAGTTTTCATGCCAAGACTTCAGAAGCAGCAAGAATAAGAAATAGATACAACAACAAAAGACTTATCTTACTAGATAAAGTCGATCAACAAGAGAGAGAAATGCAAAAGCCTAAATGTTAAACAATAAGAACTTTACAACAATCAATCAATAACAGTTGCCAATCAGTAATTATCCTATACATTGACCTTCACAAAGCTACCACATCTACTTGTCTTTGTATACCCACCCATGTCTCAGGACCACCGAGAGTGTTAAATTAGATTTATCATATACCAAGCTCCCAGCGACCAAGGGTAGTTTCTAAATTAGCATTCCTAGTCAAATCCAATTGTACATCTTTCTTGCTCTTTAACCGAATCCTTAGTCACTTGCAAACTTCTACACAACCTACTCAGTTCTGCCTCATGCATGAAAAAAGAAACAACTAATGCTACAAATATTTACACTACTGATATGGTGTGGCATTGCACCAAGCACCCGCAATCCATCCTCCACTTAACAAGCACGCAAAGACTGCTAGCCAACAAGTATTTATTCTTGCAAAAACAAACCTGTTGAGTTATTTTGCTAGCTCGTATTAGGCACTACCTGCCTCGTCTGATGTACTTCCTGCTGGACATATTCTGCCAACCTGAATTTCATCTTCACTGAACATGCTCTCTTCACTAGAATTGGAGAACGGACCAACATCCTCATCTGTTAGCGAGTCGGTTTTCTGTTTCCTCCTAACATCCTTCACCGCTCTTCCCTGGAGAGCAAGTCGCCTGCGTTTTCGAGCTTTACGCTTGCCTTTAGGGAACTCTTCTTTTTGCAACTCAAAGTTCTTCCCATCAACCTCTTTTGCAGTTCTTCCTTTGCCATATCCATTATCATCAGATTCTTCAGCATCCAGCTTACGCCTTTTCCTATTAGAATTTGTCTGAAACAGACACTCGTGTTTAGATTGAAAGGTTTCTAGATAGTACATATAGCAGCAACGTCAGAAAGTAAACAAAGATACAAACAGGTCATCTTGTAACTTGCAAGGATAAAAATTGGTTTAAATATGTCTAGTCCCAGCAAATATTGTTACAACTTCCAATGATATTTCATTACTAGTAGCTCATAAATAGAGTCCTCTCTCTCAGTACCTTGAATTTCAGGGGCTTCCTCCCAATCGAGTCCACATATTTTCTTGTAAAGAACTATTATTAAACCCAACCTAATCCTGATCAGTTTTAGGAACAATTAAGTCTTAATTAACATATATTTTCTGACTACATGAATTCAGACACTCCTACCCTGGTCATGTAGACCACAAGGTACTGAATCCAATAATGTTGGAAGTGTCAAGAGATTCCAAGACATAGATACTAGGACTTTGGATAGAATAAATGTGATATTTGTACATAATGATAAAATAAATTTAACTTCCTATTTTTGGGAGAATGTAGATAACCATCTTCTTGATTTCATATTGTTTCTTCTGTAAAAGAGGACTATGTATTCTACTTTTCTGTGTCTCTTGAAAAGTACAAGTTGTTTTTTTCTTCCGAGTAATAGCAATATATCAAAAGGACCTTTCTATAATGAACTTAATGCTTTAGGTTCAAAGGAGAGAAGAGGAGAGGGGAAAAAGTCTTCCTTGTTTGGTTTGGTTAAAGAGAATGGGAGAGAAAGGAAAGCATAGTTTGTTTGGTTCACAAGGAGAGGGGAGAAAAAATGGAGATAATATACTGTAATGGAAGAAATGAAGTAAAATAAAATCCTGATAGAATTTAGTGTGCACAGTCCAAAAATTATAAATCACTTTCTCTCAACCAAATTCCCCCAATATTGAAGGGGTGACAATAATAAGAGGAAGGATTTTCTCCCCTTCATTTTCCCTCCCCCTCTCCTCTTTCCTTTATTTCGCTCCAACTAAACACTATAAATCATTCAAATGAAGAAACTCAGAAGATCCTCAGATTGGTTAATACAGAATCACACAGCAGGTTACACATGGCAGACGCATATAGTTTATGGTAGTATATCTACTGCTAGTCCCCTTTCATCATTTCCTACACTAAAAATTTATAATAATCTGAAGATAGACTATGAGACAAACAGAAATGAAATGGAGATCAAATTGCCGCAGAATGATCAGATAGGACTAACATGTCACATCCTGACTAAAGTCAAATGCTTTATGCGGCAATAATAAAAACAAGGGCAACCAAGATTCCCATTATTCACAAATTAATGTAACACAGAATTCTATACAATTTCAAAACATGATAGGATAATTTGGTAAGTCAACAAAATAATTAAATCCCCATTGACAGGTATGAAATCTTCGTTATTCAATAAGCAATAGAGTTGAAGAGAGAATATGACAATTACATCTGCATACCTTTGGACCACGATCAATCAACCTTGCCCATTCATGTCGGTTCCTCAAACAATCAAGAACAGCCTGAGAGTGACTTGAGTATGCATAACGCTCTCCATTATGCTTCCTCAAATTATGCCAGTGCTGTGAAAAAACACAAGAAAAACAAACATGTTCACAGACAACCCATTTCAACATATGACAAAAAAAAAAACTAGAAACTACAAAAACAACACTATACCGGTAGCACAGCATTACAGAGTTCCTCATATGACATACGCCTGCCTTTACTCATAATATCATGGATTAAACCTGCATTTGGATACAGATGTATAGTGAGAAACTATCCACAAACTACTCAATAGACTCACCAATAATTTTTCTTTTCATTTTGATTTACCTAAAATATTAAAATTATACTCAGACATTCAGTGTTTGCCTGCCTACAAGTTACGAGCTATCAAGCATATCTCTCCTATTTGAAGTACCAAAGTGCCTGACAATTTCAAACACTTCTCATCATGTGTTTAATTTAAAAAAAAAAAAAAAAAATTGTCAGCTAAGACAATAAAGTTAACACTTCTGTACAATTCAAACACTCGAGTCAACACTTCCATATGGATAGACAAAAACTAATATTATTAGAAAAACATTTATTTTTTAATTTGTAGAAATTCAGCTTAAAATATCATATAAAATATTAAAATTAATGTCTTACATTTTTATGTGAGGCTCATTATCATAAAAAAACTCAAAAAGTTGGTTTAAGGTGTAAATATATCTTTCTTGAAAGATATAACGTCATTTTTCTTATTTTGGGATTTCTTTAAAGAGATCAAGTTCTTTAGTTATGAAATAACGTCTCTTAATATTCCTTTGAGGCTCATTATTAATAAGAAAAAGGTAAATATATGTGAGGTGTCTTGGTGTCCTATATTTTTAAATACTAGTTGTGTTGGAGTCTATATGCTTTGTAGATTACAAGAGATGGCCATGCCCAAACCTACATGCATATGTTGATTTATGACTGACTATATAAAAGTATTTTTTGTGGTAAAATCCATGTTATATTTGTTGGGGAAAAACCCTGCATACACAATAAGGAGCAAAGGATAGATCTTACACAGACACCACAAATAGGAAATAGTGATAGAACACAAATTAATATGATTCGACAACTCTTGCATACATCCACAAAACCGTCTCAAAAGTGCTTTCCTATCTCAAATAAGATTATAGGTTTTCTGGACAAACTTGAAAAGCCCTCCCTAAATAATATATCACCCTACAAACCTGAATCTTTCATTAAAAAATTATAAGGAATGATAAACACTCTCACAAGAGACACTCTCACATATCTTGGACTAACATCTCTTCTACTTGGATCCTCCCCTCCCTCCTTCAACTCAAGGTGGTTCTTTTAATATCAAGAGCTTAAATTTAGTGGTAGGGATGGCATATAAAGATTTTTTGAATAAGCATTAATTAATTGTTTCTGTACAGAAACATATTTTGCTGGAAACCGTGTCTAAATACAGCACGAGAGAAGGTGTATATAGGCTTATTGAATTAATTACAAATAAATAGAGAATATATAGTTTCCTCTATATTTATTACAATCAAAATATGATTTATTTCCTTGTTTTCAACACTTCCCTTCAAGTTGGAGCATATAAATCATGTGTGTCTAACTTGTCACAAATATAACTAATCCTTGGTCCCCTTGGAGACTTAATGAACATATCTATTAACTAACTGATCACTAGAGTTGATGAAATTCATAGTAATGTCTCTTGAATCAATCTTTTCTCTAATGAAACGACAGTCCCACCTCAATATGCTTAGTTCTTTAGTGGAAGACAGGGTTAAAAGCAATTTGTAAAGTTGTCTGGTTGTCGCATATAAGAGTCATTTGTGAGACCCCTTCAAATTTGAGTTCACATATAAGTTCACAAGTTACTAAAGTCATGGCCCAGTATTCAACTTCAGCACTTGATTATGCTACAACATTCTACATCTTACTCTTCCAAGATACTAAGTTCCCTCTAATCAGAATACAATACCTAGATGTGGAGTGTCTATCACTGGGTGAGTCAACCCAATCAATATATCAGTAGCCAACTATTTGCGTATGTCCCCTATCTTTCATAAATGAGACTTTTGTCAGGAGCACTCTTAATATATTTCAGGATTCTAATAATTGTATCTCAATGTTCTTGGCAAGGCAACTTCAAGAATTGACTCACCACACTCATTGCAAAGGTAATGTCTAGACGTGTAATAGTGAGGTAGTTCAAGTTTCCAACCAACCTTTTATATCTCTCAGAATTCAAAAAAGGCTCCTCCTGATTATGTAACAATTTGATACTTGGATCGATACACGTGTCTACTAGCTTGGCATTTAATAGGTCAATTTCTTCCAAGATGTCAAGAGCATATTTTCTCTGAAAGATGATCAAACCATCCTTGGATTAAGCAACTTCGATACCAAGAAAATATCGAAGCTTACCAAGGTCTTTAGTATGAAATTTTTGAGGTAGATATTGTTTCAAAATAATAATGTCATTTTGATCACTACCTGTGATAATAATGTCATCTACCTAAACAATAAGGTAGATACATTCTCTAGGTGAATGGCGGTAGAAGATAGTGGTTAGCTTCACTATGAATCATCCCAATCGTAAAATGACCAAACCAAGTTTTAAGAAATTGTTTAAGTCCATACAAGGACCTGTGAAGCTAACAAACCATAGTAAAAGACTCTCCCTAAGCAACAAACCCAGGTAATTATTCCATGTAAACCTCCTCATCAAGATCACCATATAGGAAAACATTTTTAATATCCAACAGGAAGAGAGACCAATGATGAATGACAACTATCAAGAAGAAGAGTCAAACAAAAGTTATTTTTGCAACCAGAGAGAAAGTGTCAATGTAGTCTTAGCTATAGACCTGAGTGTAACCTTTTGCTACCAAACAGGTCTTGTACTGATCAAAGGTGCCATCAAGGCCAACCTTTAGGATGTACAACCAACAACACCCAACATTAGATTTCCTAGTAGGAAAAAGAACCAACTCCCAAGTATCACTGCTTTGAAGAGCATACATCTCATCAATCATTGTTTACCACCACTCCGGGTATGATAATATGCTTCACTTGGAGAATTGGGAACAAACACAAAAGACAAAGAAAATAGGCAAGTATATTGTAAAAATAAAGACGGTGACAGTGACAACTAAGGATAACATAATATAGGGATGGGTTGCAAGTAGTGCATATACCTTTACGTAGAACAATAGGCTAGGAAAGGTCTAAAGACAGGTCCAAATTTGGCAAAGAAGATGGTGTCAAGGAAGAGTCTACATGGCCTCTACCATATTGTTAGTCATCGAAATAATAGTCGATAAAAAGATGTATAGTGGCTTGGGAAGCTGTGATACACTTGAACAAGTGGTGGTATAGGCAAGTATATTGTAAAAATAAAGACGGTGACAGTGACAACTAAGGATAACATAATATAGGGATGGGTTGCAAGTAGTGCATATACCTTTACGTAGAACAATAGGCTAGGAAAGGTCTAAAGACAGGTCCAAATTTGGCAAAGAAGATGGTGTCAAGGAAGAGTCTACATGGCCTCTACCATATTGTTAGTCATCGAAATAATAGTCGATAAAAAGATGTATAGTGGCTTGGGAAGCTGTGATACACTTGAACAAGTGGTGGTGCAAGCAAAGGATCATCCTGTGTTGCAATAGGGCCATCTGATAGAGGTGAAAAGACAGGAGGACTAGGTGGGACCAAACTCTAAAGGTCAAAGAATGAGACATCGGTAGAGACAAAATACTTATGGAGAAAAGGAGAAAAACAATGATAACTTTTTTGAAAGCAATGATATCCCAAGAAGACATATTTGAAGGAACGAGAAGAAAGTTTATCACAACCAAGAGTTAGATTGTGAACAAAACATGTGGAACCAAAGACCTAAGGAGGCAGAGTATGAAAGGGTGACTGACGAAAAAGGACAAAATGGGAAAGTTTATCATTGAGGACGGACAACAACATGCAATTAATGAGATAGCAAGTCGTGAGAACAACATCACCCAAAAAACGATGGGGAACATGACCATGAAGGAGACAGGTCTAAATGGCTTCAATGAGGTGTTTGTTTTTACGCTCAGCCACCCTATTTTGTTGAGGTATATTGGAACATGATGTTTGATGGAGAATGAATGTCTTTGGATGCCATGGACTATTAAAATTGGCAGGACAAGTATTTGCACACATTATCACTACGAAAAAAGAGGATAAGGATATCAAGTTGTGTCCATTTCATTATAAAACTTCTCAAAAAGGAAAAGTAGTTCAGACCAATTCTTCATTAACCATACCCATGTAAAAATCATCAACAAAAGTAACATAACATCTAAAACCAGAGGGGATATCGACACAAGACAGACCCCAAACATCAGAGTGAACCAAGGAAAAGAGATACACAACTCTTTTAATTGACTCTGTTAAGGAACAACTAACGTGTGTATTTTCCTAACTGACATAACTCACAATATAAACTAGATAGATGATGGAGGTTTGAGACCATCTTCTGCAACTTAAGCAACTTAGGATGTCCAAGTTGAGCATGAATCGTCAATAGGGAGGCAACAGATGCACACACCAGAGGTGACGTAGAGACATAGTATAGGCCATGTGACTCACATTTGATATCAATTGTCTATCCTGAAGTTCATTCCTGCAGGGTAATAAAATTTAGTTAAAGTGAAAACAAGGTCATAGGATTGGGTGAGGCAGATGACAAATAAATTAAAAGGACAATTACGTACATAGAGAGCAAAATGAACAGTAAGAGAAGGCAAAGGATGTGTAGTGTCAATGCCTATAACCTGTTTATAGGAACCATTGGCAGAGGTGATGGAACAAAAATGAACATTAATAAAAAGAGAAGAGAAAAGATAACGGTTATTAAATATATGGTCAGATGCACCAAAGTCAAGTACCCTAAGACCTAGGGAAAGAGATCAGAGATGCAAGCAGTAGTTTTACTAGTGTGTGCTATCGAAGCAATAGTGTCGAGGTTTTGGCAACTCTCGTACCAATGGAGAAAGTCCTCATAAGCAGCTAGAGTCGTACAGGGCTAATCAAAAAGTAGAATGGTGGTCACAGGAGGGTCAACAGAGGATGCCTAAGCAACGTTGGTCAAGCGGGATGGTTTACCATGTAATTTCCAGCATCGAGCAATGGTATGGCCTACACAATGTCAATGGTCAGACTTGTAACGACTCCTTGAGCCAAAAGAGCCTATGCGAGAGCGTCCAAAATTACTACTTTGGGAGGCTAGTGCAAATGTATCCCCTATGGAAAGGGTAGGGTTTGAGTGGTTGGCTTTGGAGGAATTCGAAGAAGCGTGGTAGAGGCAAATGTCACCGTCAGGGTCACATGGGATCCAAGAATTTGATCATGTGTGGCAAAATACTTTAGCAGTAGGCCATAAAGGGCCATAGTCATAAAGAAGATGTTGCAATTCTCCAATTCCTTCTTAACCTCAACTGGAATGGAAGCTACAAGGAAGAGTTCATTATCATCATGGAGGGTCGCAAGAACTTGTTCAAGATAGGCAGACATAGGTCCATCAAATCACTGGGGAGTAAGAAGAGTCATTAGTTCCTTGCAAGCGTTGTACAACCACTAAGTATCATTAGTGTAGAGGACACACGCCTTACTCCAAATAGATTCACATGTTTCATGGGATCGAAAAATAGGTTTGAGTGAGGAATGGATGGTGAATTTGAGAACACTACATAGTTGCACATCAATTTTACTCCATTATTCATGATTAGTCTTCAATATGGAATCAACATAGTGAGATGGGATTTGTTACCCAACCCACTAAACCATAAATTGATGTAAGAGGCCCAAGTAGAATAGTTTGAGTCATCTAGCTTCTCAATAAACAACGGAAGATTGGAGAAAATAGGTGTGTCAACCCTAAGTAGGGTCGACTAATTATTGGTAGCCATACAAACACAGAGGCACAAAGCAATACTTGCAATAAAAGACGAAAAAACAACAAAGGTACATAAGGAAGAAGTGGCAAATAAGCTCCGATGAGGCAAAAAATCTAGGGATAGGGTCGCTTCATGAGGGCGACTCAAGTGCTAAAACGATGGCCCATCCATCGTCACACACTGACCACAAGTGTTGTTTGCCTCATCAGTGGACATGCGTATAAGAGCACAAAGTGAGGATCTACAGGAGCAGTTGTCAAATCTGTGTAGATTGACAACTAACAATTCTAGTGGAGGTTTCATTGGTCAAAAAACTTGTCGAAGGTGCGATAGCAACAACAAAAACCAAAAAAGGTCACCAAAAATTGGAAAAGACTCGTTGGAAAAATGGCTATCAAAACTAAAGAATAAGAAGATATCTCCATGGACAATGGGTCCATTGGGCAAACAGTTCTCAAAAAAAAGTCAGGCTCTAGATACCATTATGTAAGATGAACCAATGTTGTTAAATGGCAGCGCCATGGCCCCTATGGCAGAATGGCATGACAAAATTTTTACTACCATAGGCAATTTGTATAGGGAGGCCTGCTATGACGATGCCATAGGCTGCAATGGCATGGTTATATGGCAGAATTTTGGTCTTCCGCTATATTCCGTCATCAACAACACTAAGATGAACAAAAACAATTTGTTGGAAACTATGTTCGAGTACAGCATAGGAGAAGGTTTATATAGGCTTATTGAATTAATTACAAATAAACAGAGGATATATAACTTTCTCCAAATCAAAGATACTATGCCTATAAACTATTTATTATAATCAAAATATGATTTATTTCTTGTTTTCAACAGTTTCTTACAATTCCAAGAGTTTTCTCCCCTACAAATTATCACAACATACTAATAATTACAACATTTAGCTTATCAATTTATTATATCTTAACATTACTCACTTAAATTAATATTTGGAAAGTAGGAATTGACATTCCCAACAATCCTCTCAATTATCATGGTTAGCCTCTCAACTCTTGCCATCATGGAAGTTCATTACATCTATCTTTTATTTTTTTCAAATCATGTTTCTGCTACACAAACCTTGACACAATGGATCCATCATCAACATTAATTTGCTCCAATACTCATCTAATTCATCACTTGGCCACACCATCAACTTTGATACCATTGTTGGAGAAAAAAATCCGTTCACAAAAACAAGGATCAAACAAAGACATACCACAAATAGAAATAATAGAAGAACACAAATCAACGTGGTTTGGCACCTCTTACCTACAGTAACAAAACTGTCTGAAGAGTTTCACTGTCTCATACAAGTTTTTAGGACAAACTTGAAAAACCCTCCACAAGGACCACAACTAGTGTGTCATCCTACAAATGAGTCCTCCACTCAAAAGTTACAAATGATAAACATTATTTCACTCATAAGAGACTCTCACATCTTTTGGACTCATCTCTTCAACTTGGGATGGTTTTTATCTCAAGAATTTGTTTATAGTAGTGATAACTTTTAATACTACTGTTGGGGATAAACCCACCACACACATAAGGATAAAAGGATAAAACACACACAAAGACAAAGCACAAATAGAAATAGCAAAAGAACACAAAAATTAACGTGGTTCAGCACGTCTCACCTATGTCCATGGAACCATCTCAAAAGTGTTTCACTATATCATATAAGTTTACAAGTTTTTTGGACAAACTTGAAAAGTCCTTCCCAAATAGTGAATCACTCTACAAATATGAATCTCCCACTCAAAAATTACAAGAAAGCATAAACACTCTCACTCAAGAGACCCTCTCACATCTTTTGGGCTCATCTCTTCTACTTGGGTTCATCTTGGGGTGGTTCTTCTTATTATCTCAAAAACCTTTATTTATAAGTGGTGGGAATGACATTTGATACCGCTATTAGGGAAAACCCCCAAGTACACACAATAAGGATCAAAAGATAGAAAAAGCACAAACATACCACAAATAGAAATAGCAGAAGAACACAAAATTAACATAGTTCGGCACCTCTTGTTTATGTCCATGAAATCAACTCAAAAGTGTTTCACCATCTCAAATATATGACAAGAAGTTTTCTAGAGAAACTTAAAAAGCCCTCTCCAAATCATGTATCACCCTACAAATATGAATTTTCCACTCAAAAGTTACAACAAGAAACGATAAACACTCTCTCACTCACAAAAGACCCTCTCACATCTCTTCTACTTGGGTATATGACCCCCTCTTCAACTTGGGTTGGTTCTTTTCATCTAAAGAACCTATATTGTTTGTGGTGATGATGATTGATGACTTCTAAAGACTTTTTAAATAAGCACTAATTAATTACTTCTAACAATTCCAAGAGTCAACTCCCCTAGAAATTATCATCAAACGCATATCAACATACAACCATTCACTTGTCAATTTATTGATTGTCAGTCACACTCCTAACAGTATCTGTCAACATACTCCAAAACTGAATTAAAGCTTAGATAATTGGATGAGTTTTAAAAGGCCATCAATTAAAATTTCTAAAATCACTGTTTTATAAACCAACAATGTTTGGTCTTTTATATGTAATCCAGATAGTAAATAACAAAGAAACGCAACAGTATTTAAACAAACACAAATAGCATTCATTATTTCCAGACAGGAAGCTACCAGGTAAGGTGCGATGAACTGGCCTTCCAGCAGTTGCTGTATCATCATCAGATATATTCCTAGGTGAGTCATGCATAGATGACAAATTCTGATCCTCAGGAGGGGAGGATGGATCACTGTTTGCAATTGCAGAGGTGGAAGAAACAGTATTATTTGTTATAGAGTTTACCGCTGTCATAGATGCAAGGCCTTCTTCCCTTCCAGGAGCATCTTCCACATAAGACATAATATCTTGTTTCCTCTGATCAGAGGAGGATGGACCCTTCTCCTTCTCTATCCTTTTAGCTTCATCTTCAAGTTCACGAGAACTGCCAGACCCATCTCTAGATGTATCCTTGTGCTTTCTTCGAGATACCTGTGCAAATTATAATTTATCATGGAATTTGTCACATTACAGATCCAAATTGATCATCTTTATTGTGAAAGCTTGTGAGAATTCTAGAAATAAAATTGGTGTATGAAGCCAGATTTATCAATTTTAGTTGTCACAAAATCCTACCAAATAGTGATCCTTTCCCCCACTAGATGTTCGCTTCATTAGCATGCTTGTAGCACTAGCAGAAGTCAACTGGGGCAAGCTACCTGCATGGCGTGCTCGGGGTACACGAGGTACACGAGGAGAACTATTCAGCTCTTGATGCAACAGCAGAGCAAGCTGCCAACAAAAAATTAAAGGGATAAATTAACAGAGAAAAGGAAACAAGAAAGGATATTCTGTAAAGAAAATTAGAAAAGTAGAAGTCCAGCTCAGACCTCTTCATCACTCAGCATTGAAGAATTTGATATTGGAGAAGGATTCATTGATGGCACATGACTTTGGTTCGACTTAGAGGAAGTGTGGATGTTTGTTTGGTTAAGTTTTTCAACTTTCTGTGGCGCTGAAGATGGAATCTTATTCTGCACTTGTAAAACCTTTTGATGGTGCAACGATGCATTAGACTCAGTAGAGCTTAAAATACTTGCAGCCTGGTGTATCAAAGATTTAGAAGATGAAACATGAACAGAATCTCTCGCATCTGAATTCACTGGCTTTGAGACAGAATTTTGCACACTCCTGCTTGAATGCAATCCCTTTGAATTGGAATTCGAAGAGGATTTTGGTCGCTCTTTTGCAGACTTCTTTGGATTTTCATCCCTGACAGCATTACCTGGACAATTTTCATTCTTTATGTGAATGTTACAATCAGCAATCACTCCATGTTTCATAAAAGAATTAGGGATTTCAGTATCTTCAGATTTGATGTCATGAACCAATGATTTGGAGTTCATGGTTGACGAAGTTGGAGATGACTTTCCAACTTTAAGCAAACATCCAAGTGATTCAGATTTTGGTGGATCTTTAGCAGCATCTGAACCGTCTTTTGTTTCTGAAAAACCCTTTTGTGTTTCCAAGGAACCTTCAGACCCCTCCAGTTCTTGTTTTCTATGACAGAAGTCACCAGATAATTCATTGGGTTTATTGGTATGATCAGCAGGGATTACTTCTGATGAAATGTCAACACCACCCACCTTATTTTCATATGATGGTAAATTGGGAACTGGAGCATCATTTACTTTAACAATATCAGATGTGTGATCAGATGGTTTTTCATTGTTTCTAAGATCACCAATAGAAGAAGAATGAATATTTGAGGGCTTCCTAAAATTATCAGCATCATCATCTCTCTTCACCTTAACTTTGCATTTTGTAGAGCTAGGACGCATGTTACGGTCAAGATCTTGAGAAACTTGGTTATCCACAAGTTCTGGCACAGAACCACAATGAACTTCTGTGTGAGGACTTGCAGCGCTTCTTACTACTAAAGTATCATCCAGATTATCAGCTACCAAACAATCTCCATCCTTGTTCATAGAAGCAAGATATGTCATCAAAATTCTGTGTGATATCAAGTCTAAAGGCATACAAGACAAGACAAAACATCCATAAAATTATGCATGTATAAACCTAGTAAAAAATATTTTGAATGGTTAGAAATAAAATCGTCAGACACTAGCAAGTAACCTGCTGGCTCCAAAGCTGAAATTCCAAGTATCACATAGTCTGGCAAGATTACAAGCTGAGTATCTAAAAACTGATGCGTAGATGGAAAATTCTATTCTTGGGGGAAGGAGGAATAAATGCCTAGCATTTTCAGTTAGTACCAAGGGAGATATAAGAAGTTCTCTCAAATTCTATTTTCTTAAACCCAGAAACAAGTAGTATGCAATAATACAAGAACCTAGCAGCGCATAACCAATATTGATGCAACCATATTAAACATGGAATGGACACAAACAGAGCATTGCTGATTGACACATATGATAATCACATAACATAGATTTCATTTGCCAATCTTTGATTATGGCAGTGTAAGCGATACATACCTTTTCTTTAACTGAAGCATTTCCAACATAATTTTGCTTTAAAGCTGATGTAACAGCATCATCAGCCTTAGAAGGCATCTCCACTGCATTAGGAGCTTTATGACTAGTCTTCTCTTCAGCTACTACATCTCCAACAGAAACACCATGTCTAGTCATGTCAGGATATAATGGTTCTGAAGAGTCCTCAGTAGTTGTTAAGTTGTTAATTGGCTCCTCCATGACAGTATCCACAGCTAAATAATCATCAGAAACATGTTCTTGAACCGCTAAGTCTTTTAAGTTTTTATTCTTTATGCTACGAGCTTCAGCCTTGAAAAGCTTCGGTCCTCTGCCCTCATAAAAGTCCAATTGTTTTCCATCACCGGTGGATGTAAACACTGGTAACCAAAATGAGGAAAAAAAAAAAACTGAGTCAACAAAAGCACAAATGATACATGCCAGGATGCAAAACTCCACCATAGTTGACAATGTTTGCTAATTGCCACACAAAGAAACAAAAACAGAGATAACTTTTTCCCTAGTAATTATTAATTTGATAACATTAATGAGAAGGAATTACTAAGCACAGATATTGATTATTATACGGACATTGCACAATTAGGAAAAATCAATACAAAATGTTTTAAAAAACAGTCTGCAACCACAATTACAGCCAGGTTTTAGGGTCTTTGTGACCCCAATTGCAGTCAAATCAGACCATAATATCAAGAATCCCAACAAACCACCACAAACACCATTTTAAAACCTTCAATTCTTCAAAATAACAATAGCAAATAGCAGAGCAGATAAAAAAGGGGAAAAAAACTGGAGTCAACAAAAGCGTGCATCAACTATGCCAAGAGGTGAAACACTACCATAGCTCATGATGTTTGCTCATTAGCACATAAAGAAACAAAACAGATAACTTATTTCCTAGTAGCTAGTCATTCAATAACACTAACAAAAGGAAATTACAGAGCACAGATCTTGTTAAAGATATGGACATTGAGCAATTAGGAAAAATCAATACAAAAGGTTTTAAAAAAAATAGTCTGCAACCACAATTGCAGCCAGATTTTAAAGTCTTCGTGACCATAATTGCAGTCTCATCAGTCCACAATATCAAGAATCGCAACAAAACCGCCACAGGCGCAATTTAAAACCTTCAATTCTCCAAAATAACAACAGCAAATAGTAGAGAAGATAAAAAAGAGGGAATAGCGAAATAACCTGTCTTAGAAGAAAGCAGCGTTCTCTTCCTGGGATCCACTTCTCTATCAGAAGTCCT
Organism: Pachyrhizus erosus; assembly: GCA_026544285.1. Classification (NCBI taxonomy): domain Eukaryota; kingdom Viridiplantae; phylum Streptophyta; class Magnoliopsida; order Fabales; family Fabaceae; genus Pachyrhizus; species Pachyrhizus erosus. The sequence continues at coordinate 16,715 of JAMLFT010001397.1, forward strand.
AACGCGCTTCTTCCCGCTCCGGTCCTTGGAATTCGAAGTCCCGAAATCCACCTTGCTGCGTTTACTGTTATGTACAGCAGGAGGCCTCAGGAGAGCCCTCTCCTTCACGTCACTGTGGACACGTGGCGGCACATCCTCGCTCCCAAACTTGGCCGTGTCCACATCCTTGGCATGACCAGATCTCATATCCACCACAGGCTCAGCAGAGGAAGAGTCCACGACAGGAGCACCAGTATTATCAGCCTCTTTAGACAAAGACAAAGACACAGGAGCAGCAGTATCGTTGCTATTATTATCTTGTGCTTGTGCTTGTCCAGCCCCGTTATCGTTATCGTTATCGCCCCAGAAAGGAAACTCCTTATACTGAAAACTAAACTTCTTGGGGACATAACCGCAGGCCTTCCACAACTGGGGCGTGAAAATCGATGACGCGCTCTTGGCGGCGAAGATGGAAGGGTCGCCGCCCGGCGGGCCCTGGACGTGGACCCGCTCCTCCATGGGCTTATCGGTCCAGAGCCTAGGTCGAGAGGGGAGGGCCTTGGTGCTGTCCATAGAGATGGTTTTTGTGGGTAGCTCGACGAGGAACTGCGCGACTTCGGTCTCCATGGGGTTGGTGTTGTTGTGCCTGGCCTTGCACTTGTCGCAGGTGAAGGTGTCGTCGCCCTTCACGTAGCGCGAGCAGCGCGTGTGGACCCACACGCCGCACTCGTCGCATTTCACCATCTCCTCGCCGTCGTCGAAGGTGACGCCGCAGATGCAGTCCACCGTCCAGGACCCGTCGACCCATTCGTCCGGCGGGTCCGAGCTCTGAGGGCGGTGCGATCGCCCCCCTTTCATTCTGGCGCTGATTGAGGGCACGGAAATGGGTAACGACTTCAGACGGAAATGGTTAATGAGAAGAGGAGAAAGAGAATCTCCGCTCTCACTAAAAGAAGACGGAGATGACGGAGGGGAAAATGAATGGGATTCTCTGGGTTCGCTAGTGTTGTTGTATTTGATATTTGGATTTGGGTCGGATTCGGATGGATCGGATTTATATGAGTCCGACCCGGTCAGTGTGGGTACATCATTCGAATCCGTGCTGGTCTCCATGATGGAAAACTCCCACCCTTACTAAAAAAAAAAAAAAAAAAAAAGATATAAATGAATTTATATATATATATATTTTTTAAAAATAAATAAAAATAGATATAAATGAATTTTAGTGTGTTTACACCGTTTGCAGACTAAATTTCCGTCGATCGGAATTTCGCCTTCCCTTTCTCCAACGAGGACGAGGATCGTCGAAGGATCGAGGAGGTTTGGTTCTGAAGGAGAGACCGAGACGACAATTTTTTACTTCTCCGTTATGTGTGTGATGCTCTGGGAAATTTGATGGTGAAGAAGTGACACAGACGATTTGTTACTTTCGTGTAGCAAGCGTTGGACGAAGGGTTTTCGAATTCTTTTGTTAGAGAAACTAATTCATCATTTTTTTTATTTTTTTTTTGTAGAGTTTTCCTTTCTAATCATGCCTTTTTTTTTTATTTATAAAACTCGAATTCAAAACTTTTCTTAAATAGAATATGCAAAGGGAATACGAATTTAGGGTAAGAGACTGATGAACTGAATGAAAAAACGCACCAACAATGATTAAATAGAACAGATATTGATTCATCTGATGCTTTAAGTCAATAGGTAAACATGCGTGAAAATAACACGTATACACGTAAAGACATTATTTTATTATATTGTAAATAAAATAAAATATGTAATTTTAAATTTTATGTTTAGAGTTGTTAAATAGCATATTATTTTAGTTTTTTTAAAAATCAATTTCATGTTTAGAGATAATTTATAAAAAATATTCAAATTGATTTGAAAAATAATTGATTATCTTGTTTAAAATATGTAGCATATGTAGAATGAGTATATAACAAGGAAACTAGATACATCTGAGATATGTATCTCATTTTATTAATAATACATTTTTTTAATGTACTTCTTTTATACATTATCTTTTATGAATTAATTTTTTAAAAAAATTACAAATTTCGAATCTCTCTTTTCATTTAATAAATTTTTTCCTTAATTTTTTAGTATTTAATAAATTTTAACTTATTAACACTTCTCAAATAAGTAACTTTTAATTGTTAATGTGAAAATCACTTAATGATATTAGATACACCTGCTTATCATTCATTGGTTTTCTTTTCAATAGTTGAGTTTATTTACTTTATCAAATGCATAGTGCTTGCAATTTTGCAGTAGTGAACAATTAAAAATAAAATATTTAAATATGATTTTAATTTTTTAAATTTAGAATAGTTTTTATTTTTATTTTCTAATTAAGAATTTTTTTTAATATTTCAAATTCATAAAAATATTATTTTTAATCTCAATGTGAATTTTTATTTAAGAGATCAAAACTAAAAATATCCAAAATTTGATGAAATAAAAATACATTTAAGTCAAACTAAAATTTATGACTTTAATTTTTCTATAATTAGCAATAATAAAGTGAGTAATATCCTTTATTAACAAGAAAATCAACAAAAAAAATGTGTTAATGCATTAATAATTTGTTATATATGTATACGTAATATTTTATAATCTATCATTAAATAAAAAAATAAAACCAACTAAATTTATATTTTATAATTTCAATACAAAGATGAATAATTTGCAAATCAAAATATTTTCTTAAAAACATGGCAAATTATGGCAAAAGACTGAAATCTTCATTTAGGATACCTTTTAGAAGATATTTTCCATAGTTTTATAAAAGTAGCTTATAACTTTTTTACAAGCTATTTTTAATTCGTCTCAAAAAGCTTCACGAACAATTATTTTCAAAAAAAAAATATCTTAATAATACTCGCATTTATTTAAAAAAAATATCTTAACAATGTTGTAATTTTTTTTATAACATTAATAATGCTGTAGTTACATCTATGAATAGGAAAGGTATACATTAAAAGAACTTACTACATAAAGATATACATTAAGAGAACTTGCTACATAAACTTTTTACTGTATTTATTTTTCTATTTTTTTATTGAAGGCATTAAAGAAGACCACTCAATCGCTTAAATAATTTAGATTAAATTAAAATTTTAGTCTTTATCTATATTTTAAGTTTTAGTTTGATTTTTAAGTTTAAAAAAATTTATTTTCATCTTTTGAAATGCTATTATTAAACTAAATTATCAAATTTTAATATAAATAGTGTGAATTTTGATTGACGTTATATTTTTTACAATTTTTTAATTATTATTAAATTATTTAATTATTGTAAAAAATTTACAAAAGCACTAATTAAGTGTAATAAAAAAAACTTTAAGAAAATAAAGTAAAATATTTTAAATACAAGATATAAAATTAAAATCTTACCAGAAATAAGATACCAAAATTCTAATTTTACCAATAATTGAATATGAAGAGTGAGTTGAGTTTTAAAAACTCAAATTTGGTCATTTTAAATGTATTGGAATCTAACTCAAAATTTAATTGGTTGAATGCATGTTATTTTTGTAATAGGCCAAGTTAATATACTTATCTAACTTTAGAAACAAATACTTATGTTCAAATTATTTTGATTTGATATTTTATACTAGGCTTGACCTGTCTATATTAAAATAAATTTATGCATTTCATTTTTTTAGAAGTGTTTTTGTCTAATTTTTTATGGTGAGAATTTTGATATCAATTTTATCCTTTTATGATATTAAATGTATTCATCTTTCGTTCAATATTTAATATTTTATTCACAAGATATTAATATTAATTGAATGATATTTTAAAAAGATATAATATTAATAAAAAAAGGACAATTCATTTGACAAGATTCTCTTAGATTAAAAACAAATAATTTAAAACTTCTTCTTACAAGTATTTCTATTTATTAATTAAAGAAAACGTTGTTTTTGTATATTTTTTTCAAAATTCTTTCAATCCATGCCATCAAGTTCTTCACTATAGTGATGGCACGTGGATTCTAATAATAAATCCTTTTTCATTAATTATGTGTTGCAAATTTTAAATAAATATTCAGATATTTTAATTTATATGGAAAACATAATGATGAGGATTTATATGTAAATTTTATTATTTTATAATAAAAAATTCATTTATTTTTATTTAATATTTACTTATATGATATTTAAATTGATTGAATAATAATTTAGGAAGATTAAATATTAATAAAAAATAAGTCAAATACTCTATTATTAAGAGATGGTGTTAAATTATAAAACGGTCAACTTATAATTAAGTTGATCAGAATACGAAAAAATTATAATTTAAATATATAAAAATATATTAAAAATGATTTTTTGTTAATTTATAATTTAATATCAATTTTTAAAAAAAATACCTTATATATTAATCATTTTAATAAAGTACACAATATAGAGAATATATAGTTCTATATAAAAGTTTTGCTTATCCATTTTAAAAACAAATTGTTGATAATATGTTGTTTAGGTGTTGTCAATTTTTTAATATTATAACGAGTTATTGTGAATTTAGATAAAAAAAATTGATATTATATTTAGTTGTTATTATGAAGATGAAGAAGTATGCTTATTATTGTTATTATAATAATTGATAGGTTTAAATATGAAAGAATTATATATAATTCTTTGGAATGTAAGTGATTTTATTCAGGTTTAATTTAATCTAATTTAAGATTCGTCCAATGAAATATAGTTCGATTTGATTCATTATTTTTTGTTAAACAATTCAACTTAATTTTAATCAAGTTGATTTAGTTTAATAGTCAAACTAATTAATTAAAATAATAATATTTGTAAATTTTGAAAAAATTATAAAAATAATAGAAAAATAAAGTATTTAATTAGTTAAAATCATTCAAAATCAAAGCCTTTATACATGTAAAAGCTAACTAGAAACTAATCATGCACAATCAAACTATAATCAAGTTGTCAATGTACACAGTGCAATAAGTTCAAAATGCTCACAAATAGGTTATTTCAACTCAAACACAAATAAAAAAAATCATGTTATCAAAACTCTAATACTAGACTACTACAAATTCTTCCTCTTGTAGCATTATAAAAAAAATGGGGTCAAACAGAGTAGATCATCATCGTCACTAGGTTAAAGGTTGATTAGGTTGTTTAGAATGTTGCAATTGAAGTTGTTGTTGAACTTAAGGTATAAGTTGTTGAAACAAAGCTAAAATATGAGATAAAGACGTATTGATTTTAATATCAAACGTAAAGTCAATAGTTTTCACTTGATCATTTAGCATATTGACGAACTTGACATCTTGTCATTCCATGTGCATCTCAATCTTGCTATCAATAATTTTTTTCACTTGGGTAATGGATAACAAAGATGAAGGTATGGAAGTAGTAAGAGTTTATTTATGAGAAGCGATAGTAGTGGCAATATTAGTTATAGAGGAGGTGGTGTGCTTGGTGGTGGTTTTGATGTATCATGTACACTAATTGGTTATAAAGAGTAAATAGGAGATGAAGGTGTGGGTGAAAATCTTTTTTCAATCTTTGCAAACTTCCTATTGGCCAAGGTGTTAAGTAAAATATATAAAATACCAGTTTTTGGTCAAAATAAAGAAAGGGTTTTGTATACCGTAAATCCATAAATAGTATATGAAAGTGATAAGTGTGCACAGGATGCATAGCCCACGAGTTCTTCATAACATATATGCTTGTTGGAAATGAGTGATATATTGCTCAAATTTAACATTTGATTTCGTAGACATTTTGATTCCTCAAGGTTTTTCTCCCTTCTTCCTATTTAGGTTATTAATAGATAATTTGGGACAAACTCTAACAAGATAAATATTTATCTCAGTTAACTATTTGATGCACAAATTCGATGAATAGGCAATAACTCAATCATTCATCAAAGGCTAAGCATTGATATGACCTATAACCTTAATGTCAATTACATAAGGAAATAAACCCATTGTTCCTTATTGAAGTGGACAAAACTTCAAATTAATGTCACAAATGACAAGTTTATGCTTCACAAAGGTTGATTCGCCCAACGTGACTTACTTCTTTAAAATTTGAGCTTTTTGTTGTTTCATCATACACTTCTCTAAGCAACCACAACAAGTTCCTCATTGATTGCTTGTGTTTTCTTGGTGTCTTCTTTTAGAGTTAATGGATAAGATGTTAAATGACTCCAAGGTGTTCTTTGTACATTGGCGCCCTTACAACATTAGGATACAACTTATTCTAGAAGCGTTATACATATTTTTCATTAATGATGACTCCTTTAGGAAGAAAAGAGTACACTTTAGATAGTTTGAACTCATAGTCATCGTATATTTCCCACACAGGAATAGGAGATTCTTTAATCCTACATGTAGGCAAGTTTGTTAATGGATGTCTTAAGTCTTCTTCGTCTAAAGCAAAATGGACATTCTCCTTGATGAAGAGAAAAAGGTCACTTGGTATTCACATCATCCCATCTTTCAAACTTTCCACTAAATACTAAGGCTCAAGAAAAGTTTATTATTGACATAGTTTTGTTGTTGGTGATGGTAATGGGTTGTATAGTGAGAAAATTGTCTTGAGAAGGTTCCTTAGCAACCCTGTGAATGGTTACATCATAGGGACCAAGGCCAAGTATGAGTAAAGGTTCAAAACTAGGTTGGCTTGGAAGAATAATATTTGGTACATGAGTGTTATTTGGATGAGAGTACTAGTTGGGTTCATCAAAGTCATGACATCCAATGGGATATTGTAGTGAAGTGAGGGTGGAAAATCTTTTTCTGTTGAACTCTAATAGAAATAGGTGCAGACTCAGGTTTTGTTTAAAATTTAGATGATAGTGTTTAGACTTGTGTTTAAGGTAGCGATTGTGTTTGGGCTTGTGTTTTGATTGATTTTTTGAAAGAGATTTTTGGTTTTTCTTTTGTGTGGGTGGTCGAAGGGGTACCTACATAAGTTGTATTAAATCATCAAAACTTATCTTTGACTAAGACTTATCAGCAGTATGAATGATACATCTTGTCTTAAGAACTTGTCCTATAGACATTTGGTCATCATCTAATGTCCTAGATACAAGTCTCTTTATTGTTTAGGATGACTTAATCCTAGGGCAAGTCGTATTGCCTAATTTAACCTTTTCCAACTTATCCCAATCGAAGAAGTTGAAAACTTTTACCTCTACCACATGTAGTTTTAGAGTAGTTTTCTCTTGAATTTACATTTGTTGTTGCTATTGTTGTGGTTCATCCTTGAAATCTTTTGATACATCCTTCATATTTAATCAAATACTCATATGTCCTAAGTTGGACTTTCCAAACAACAATTATTTTACCTTCACATCCTTGTTGAGGCAGGCCCGTTGTTCATCAATAAATAGAGAGTAAAATATTTTGTATACACCATGATTCTAGAGGATCCTATTCACCAAGGAAACAAAGATTATGTTCTTGCTTTCACCTCATCCTTTCGTGTTCCTATTAAGGTTCATGTATATGGTATTGGGAAGGTTGAATAGAAACTCTTCCAATAAATGAAATAGAACAAATTTATGGATGAGTTTTAGAGTGTCCTCGGAACCAACCTTATGAAAGATGACTTTATTTAAGATCTATTGAAAGATCTTTCATTCCCTACCAAGATTAGCATGGTTCAGCCTTTCTTAGTACTTATCTCTTATAAGCATCTTCTTAAGAACATTAGATTCTCTATAAGGTGCATCCTAATCAGTTCTAATGTTGGCTCTAGCGTGTTCAACACTAGTTATTGTGATTGTTGTTTTAGAGTTTATGAGAATCTTTTTTCCAAGGCATTTGCCCTAGATTTCTCCTTTGTTAGAGAACCCAACGGTCTTCCTAAAGGCTCTTATCAATTTAGAAATAATGATTTCTTTCAAGTTGAAGTAACTCAAAATGCCACAACTTATTAAGTGCTCTTTGATTTTCAGTGAAATTTTCTCCAAAAAATCAATGTTGAAGAAGTACTCAACATTGATTGTTTCACTTTCATATTAATGACTCTTGTGGAATAGCAAGCAAAAATTTCCTCAAGGTTTTATCTGACAACCATTTCCAATGCTTAAGGTTTTCAAAAAAGAGATGAGTTTTTTTAGAAAAAGGTTAAAAGTTCTTTTAGTAATGAAGACAAGTAAATAAAACACTTTGAGTATTTTAGGAGTATTTATAGGGTTGGGTTTTAGGAAATCAAAAGAATTTTGGCTCGAATATGAAAAAAAAAAAAGTAATGTGTTTGTTATACAATAAATGCATCATGATGAGACGTGATTTAGGCAGTTTTGGGTAATTATGTTTTAAGTCACTACTTTGAAGTGACTCAGCGTAGTATAAACTTAAATACCAATTTATTGTTAGTCAATGCAAAAACAAAATTTGTTTTATACATATAAATGCTCATAAACACTTATGCACAGAAAAACCTGTGACTCTATATGTTGCATGTCTTTGATGTTGATGCATGAGTAGGACACAAGTGTATTTAGGACGTTTGGTCTATAAACATTTGTTTCATAAACTAAGGTATATTGATATTCATTGTATTCTATTCATTCAAAGTTTCCTTCTTAGAATAATTAATTTATCTTCAGGAAGAGGTTTTGTAAAAATATTAGCAAACAAATTTTTAGTGATTACAAACAGTAATTTCATTGTCCATTTTTGAAATGTTTTCAAATAAAATGATAATTATTTTCAATATGTTTAACTCGATAATGCATTATGGGATTCTTAAAGGGATTAATAACAACAATATTATCAAAAGATAGGAATTTTATTCTTAAAGATATTATAGTCTTCCAACTAATGCTTAATCTACAAAAGTTGTGAGCAATATGTTGCAATCGAGATGTATTATGTTTCTTTCATTGAGGTAGTTGTTATTTTTTGTCTTTTGGACATCCAGAAGATTGAGTTATCGTCAATGAAGTGACATATTCTACTAATATTTTTTCTTTTAACTTTGTCTCCAACACAGTCAATATCACAAAAACTTAATAATTTATATGTTTCATTTCTCTCAAAACATAGACCAAGATTAGTAATGTTAGCCAAATATCTAAAAAGATGTTTCACCGTTATTAAATGTATCTTCCTTAGATTAGATTGTAATATGACACATAAACATACATTGAACACAATGTCAGACTTGAATATTGTAAGATAAAAAAGATCTTATAACTCCTCTATAAAAAATTTAATATACTTTATTGAATTCTTTTTCTATTCTAAGGATTGATGCAGGATGCATGAAAGTTTGCATTTCCTTGGCATCTTTCATTTTAAATTTCTTTAACAACTTTTTAACTTACTTTGTCTGATGTTTGTAAATATAATCATCAACCTACTTGATTTGTAATTAAAGGAAAAACTTTAGTTCCTTCATCATGCTCATATCAAACTTAACCTGCATTATCTTAAAAACCTCTTCACAAATATTTTCATTAGTAGCACCAAAGATGATATCATCCATATAAATCTAAGTAATATTCCAAAGTTTTCAAAAGAGAATGATATCAACTTTTTCTCTTGAAAAACCATTTTTAACTATAAAATAACTTAGTTTTTCATACCAAGCACCTCGTGCTTGATTTAATCCATAAAAAGCTTTATTAAGTTTAAAAACGAGTTGAGAAAAAATGTTACTCTCAAACCCAAGAGATTATTCAACATAGACTTTTTCATTGATGATTTCATTTAGAAAAACACTTTCACATTTTTATGAGCTGCAAATGAAAGTAAGATACAAATAACTTCTAAACATGCCACTAGTGCATAGGTTTTAGTATAATTTATATATACCTTCTTGGTGTAAATACTTTTTAGCTACAAGTTTAGCTTTCTTTCTCACAACTTTACTTGATGCATTGAGTTTGTTTTTGAATACCCGTTTTGTTCTTACGATTGACTTGTTTTTGAGTAATTTTAAAAGCTTCCAGACATCATTATTTTGGAATTGATCCAACTAACTTGCATGACTTTTATCAATCCGTATTCTTGTAAGACATCTTTCATAGTCTTTGGTTTAATTTCAAATATTAGAGTTATATGAGTTTGTTCTCTGAAAGACGATATGATTTTGACTCTATCTTGGACGTTCCCAATTACTTAGTTATTCGAATGGTAGTTCTTTATCTGTAATTATGTTTTGTAGGCTTTCTTTTTTCCTTTTGGACGTTTGTTAGATCACTAGACGCCTGTCCTACTTGACTTGTGTTGGACACATGGGCAAGGTCATTTAGCTTTATTCTTACAAAGTCGTCTTTTAGTTCTAACAATCCCTTATCAAGCTTATTGTCACTAAACCTTACATGGATGACTTATTCTACTACTAAAGTTCTAAGGTTATAAACTCCATAAACTTTAGACATTTTAGAATAACTCAATAAAGTTCCTTTATCATGCTTAAAATCAAAATTTTCAACATTGTCCTTAGTATTTAAAATGAAACATTAACATCTAAATGTGTGAATATATGATATGTTGGGTTTTTGTCCCTCCCATAATTCGTAGGAAATCTTTTTCAACAAAGGTCATATATATATTATGTTCTAAATATAACAAGTAATATTCACTGCTTTAGCCCACAAGTATTTAGGGGTAGAGTTATCGTTCAATATGGTTTTAGTCATTTCTTGCAATGACTTGTTATTTCTCTCTACCACATCATTTTACGGAGGTGTTCTTGACACATAAAAGTTGTGAAAAATTTCATTCTCTTCATACAACCTAAAAAAACTTTTGTTTTCAAACTCTCCTTCATGATCACCTCTTATTAAAGCAATTCATATACTTTTTTTTTTGTTTTGAACTCTTTTACATGATATATTGAAGGTTTGAAAAGATTCATCCTTGTGGACAACAAACATAACTCATGTCTATCTATAATAGTTTTCTACAATGACAATATTGTACCTTTTACTATTCATAAAGGTTATTCTAGTAGAACCATATAAAATAATGTGCAAAAATTCTAGAGGTCTAGTAGAAACAAAATTTTTGCTTTGAAAAGGGATTTTCACTCGTTTCCCTTTCTAACATGCTTCATAAATATGATTAATCTCCTTAATGAGACAAGTTTGGAAATCCTTTCATGAGGTTATGCTTTTTCAGCTTGGATATTAACCTCCAACCTAAACATTAACCTTCAGCTTAAATGTCCAAGCTTTTGATGTCATCTTCAATTCCCATCTTTGATATTCATTAAACATGACACCCTTTTATTTTTCAATCCTTCCAGCTTAATTTTGCAAAGATTATTCCTTCTTTGGATAGTAAACAAGACAATTATATTCTTATTTTTTACCATGCAGATGTCTTTATTGAATGAGACATCATGTCCACTATCACACAATTGACTTATGCCTTACAAAATATGTCTTGGTCGTTCAACAAAAAGAACATTATCAATAGAAGAAGAAGACGACATACTTACTTTACCTACTCCTATTATCCTTGCTTTTTGATTTTCTTCAAAGGTGATTGTTCCACCACTCTTGGCCTTGAGATTTAGGAACATACACATTTTTCTTATCATATGTCACGAGCGCCCACTATCAAGGTACCATGATGAGAGTTTTATTCCTATAGGCTGAGTTTTGATACTAGTTGAAGGGTTTGAAAATACACTAGAAGGGGTGTAACAACCTTAATTACTACAATGAATTTTTTTTACTATTTAAAAATTTATGGAATATTTTAAATTTTGACAATTGGAATTAATCCTTAATTATATAAAGAATCAATTATCATATTTTTAGTTTTCATATAAAATCACTTAACTTAGAATTTTTCAAAATATTATTTATCCTTGTTAACTCATTGTTAATTTAAAAAAAAATATGATAATACAATTAATTATAATAAAATAGCATATCGTGAAAAACATCATAAATTGGTAAATCTCTACACCATGAAAGAGTTTCATTTGCATATTCATAATAATTACACCTACAAACAAATATTAAGAAACATCATTCTTAAAAAAATGAATTAAATAAAATATTCATTTTTTAATAATATAATTGAAACATAATAAAGAATCACTTAATCATCTTGACTTCCATCATTAAACCGCTATAATTTACCTACACAAATAAATTAGTAGTCTTAAAATTTAAAATATAATACATTCAAATCATCTTTTAATAGAATAATATAATAAAAATTAAATACTTGATTTACCCTTTTCTAAATAAAATACTAAAATCAATAGTAGTGACCCGATGAAATCTAACTCTCATATTCGTATCAAACTCACAAAGTCTCCTTAAAGAATTTCAATCTTCTTGAACTATTTCATCCACATTATTGATGTTTGTAGTAGTTATTCCATTTCATCATTGTCTATTGTATCAAAATACTAATCTTCATTAAAATAAACGCACAAGGGAGTTATTGCCTCACATAAACAATCAACTCACAAACACAAATATACTTCTTTTACATACTTTCTTTCAAATTTTACATGTCTTAATTTAATTGGTTAGTTTATACTTTAACTCATATAGATTCGCTATTACTGGAACTCTTAAAATTCAATAGTTTTACTTTACTTTAAGACGGATGACTTATAAGGAGTCTACTTTCACATTAATACTTAGGTAGGATTCTCCATCTATCGAACTTATCTTACTTCAGTTGAGATTGCCAAGTTGATTTTTTGCAAAATACCTCGCAATTTGGCGCTACATCTTCAATGTTGGTCAACCCGTGATTTACTAATTCATCAAGTATTAGCTTGTCCTACCATCCCTATAGGCTTTGAGAACTATCTCCTTAACTCAAAACCTTCATTTAGTCTTATTAATACAAGTTTGTGTGATCTTTAATGTTCTTAGTAGACAACGACGACTATTCACACATACGTATACTCGTTCGTCTAAATGACACCTCATCTTAAATTACTATTATATTTTTATTACATCTCATTTTATTTTGAACATCATTATTTAATTATTATTCTTTCATCCTCACAAATTTAATAATCAAAAACATCACGATTCACATAAATTTTTGTTATCCCATTATCAATATTATTTGTAATTTATCATTTTCAAGTCTTATAATTTTTTTACTAATCTCAATTTTATGAATTTCATCCATATCGTACTCCCCTCCATCCATTGCACAATATTATTTGTCTTCAGTTACATTTACGATTATTTTATGCATAAACTATAATTCATATTATTATTATTATTATTATTTTGTTTCATTATTATATTTACACTATATGTTTTCTCATTAATTCACTACTTTCATAGTGAACAAATCATTTACTTGATATTATCTCATTTTACTAAATGCACTCCCATTTTGGTAGTCTATTTATTTAATGATCCAAAATCATTTAACTTCACTACATCATATTTGAGTACACAATACACATTACTTGAAGATTTCCCTCTTGGTCTCCAAGGTTCATAAATAAAGAAATTAAAAAATGAATAGTCAAAGTCAAAAATTAAATAATTTCATTATAATATAAATTAAGATTTTTCTAATAAGGCTTAACCATCACAATTATCCACTAATTAACTTATAATAAATAATAATTAATATATCACTTAATCACTAAATATACATATAAACATAACATTAAAGGCCCATTAATTATGAAAAATAGAAAATCATATCAACTTATCATGAAACTAAATAGTCTAACTTTTCATTACATATTATCCATAATAAAAAATTATCATATTTTATTTCTAAAGTTTACTATAATTTTCTAATTATTTTCACTTTCTCCCTATTCATTTTTTTTAGTTCTAAAAAATATTAAAATACTTACTCAAGTCTAATGATCCTAAATTTTAGAGGTCATTATGCATATCTTAGGATATCTTATGATTTTTTTCAAGCCTAAATAAATTCGTTTATCATTATTTTATATTTTCTCAAAGTTACTTGTCCAAAATAAAATATTTCACTATTGATTTTTAATAAGTACTAAACTTGTTTAAAAAATTCTAAATAAATTTTCATTAGACATAAAAAAAATCATAAAATCATAATAAATTTTTCAAGTCATAATGTTTACAGAAATTATTTTCTAACATTTATTTTATCTCCATGACATATTTGTAGTAATTTATCAGGACCGATGTTAAAAATAACAAAACTTCATAATTAAATACAAGGAAATTCACAAAGCATCCTTGATAAATGTCAATTTTTAATATATTTATTTGTGTCTTTTGGGCTTTATTATTAAGGAAATTAGCAACTATTTTCTAATTTGAGACTATATTGATTAAAAATACATGTTTTGAGTTTTGAAACAAGATTTGATATTTAATCCCAATTTTTATTTGAATTTCAGGTAACTGAGGAGAAAAAGATTTT
>JAMLFT010001398.1:0-31028 GCA_026544285.1 Pachyrhizus erosus
ATATATTTATAAAGATAATATTTTTAAATAATACTTATATATAAATTAAAATAATATAAGAGATATATATAAATAAAAATTATATTAATATATCAGAGTATTTATAATTATATTAAATATTTTAAAATATTATATATTTATCTACTAATATATACTTATATAACAAATTAAAGAGTTTCTCTAATAGTTTTGTGTTAACAAATTTTAAGAAACTAAATCCACAGGCGTAGTGGGTTGAACGTGTTTAAGCTTGACGTGGGAATCTAAGAGGTTGTCTTGTATTAAAGGGTGTGTAACACATTTCTCTATCAATATTCAGGAAGCTAATTGGAGCAAGAATGTTCTACAAAAATTATGAGGCTCAAGTTAAGAAGATTAAGCGAAAGCTACGTAGCGCACGTGACTTCATAGGCCATGGTACCCATACACTGTCAACTGCTGGGGGTAATTTTGTGGGTTGTGCAAATGTGGAAGGTAATGGCAATGGTACTGCCAAGGGAGGGTCCCCAAGGGCACGTCTTGTAGCCTACAAAACATGTTGGAATGAATTCAATTCAAGCGGATGCCATGATGCAGACATATTACAAGCATTTGAATATGCCATATATGATGGCGTTGATGTCATCTCTGTCTCTATAGGTTCGTCTCATACCTTCAAAGAAGCTTTGTTTACGGATGGGATTTCCATAGGAGCATTTCACGCAGTCGCTAGAAACATAGTCGTAGTTTGCTCTGCTGGGAATGACGGGCCATCACTTTCAAGTGTCATAAATGTCGCACCCTGGTCCTTCACCGTTGCTGCTAGCACAATGGACAGGGATTTTCTCAGCGACATTTCTCTCAGCAACAATCAATCCATTAAGGTATCATCTTTGTTTTTTTTTTTTTTTTTTTTTTTTCAAGTTACAACATAGATTAATTAATTACATATTTTTATCATGTCAACGTGCATCAGGGTGCCAGTCTTAGTCGAGGTTTGCCACGAACGCCGTCATCGAAAAAATTCTATCCCATAATTAATTCTGTCCGGGCTAAACTTCCTAATGTCTCTATTAATGATGCGTAAGCATAGTTTTTATTACCCAAGCTTGCTTCAAATATTTATTTATATTTGTATTTTATATTTATGTATTGGTTGGTGTAGTCGTCTTTGCAAACCGGAAACACTTGATCCAGCCAAAGTAAAAGGAAAAATATTAGTCTGCCTTCGAGGTAACAAGTTAACTTCAGCTAGTGAGGTCCAACAGGGTCTTCTTGCTGGAGCTGTCGCAGTTCTTGTGCAAAACGACGAGCAAAGTGGAAATTTACTTTTGGCTGAGAATCACATTTTACCTGCTGCAAGTATAGGAGGAAAGCATAATGAAAGTCAAGGAAGTGCTTTCCAAGGCACACAAAAGTAAATTTCATATATCATTAAATCCCTTTCTAACGTCGTGTGTGTATGTAGGACTATATATATAAATATTTTGTTGCAGGGACTTTTTAGCTTACTTGAATGCCGCAAGAACATATACAGGAGTAAAGCCAGCTCCAATCATAGCCGGATTCTCATCCAGTGGTCCTAGTTCCGTGCAACCATTGATACTAAAGGTTTATTTATATACATTACATTTTGTTACACCAAGTAGGCCAGCCAGATGATTTTTCATTATCACATGTAGAGATGAATCTGCAATTACGGTACTTAGTTTCTTTTTTCAGCCTGATGTAACTGCTCCTGGTGTGAACGTAATCGCTGCTTTTACACAAGCCGCGGGTCCGTCTAATCTTGCATCAGATACACGTCGAGCTCTTTTCAACGTGCTACAGGGAACTTCTATGTCTTGCCCTCATGTTGCTGGCATTGCGGGTCTTCTCAAAACATATCATCCTAAATGGAGCCCAGCAGCTATCAAATCAGCTATCATGACGACAGGTACATTAATTACCTAAGTAATAGTACTATGTCATATATGTACAAATAAAATGTTATTCATGTCCAACATATCATTTAGAAAAACATTGATGGCTTATTAATAATTATGCTCTTAATTAATTCCAGCTACTACACTTGATAACACGAATCAACTGATTCGGAATGCATTTGATAAGATAGCAACTCCATTCGAATACGGCACGGGACACGTTCAACCTAACCTTGCAATTGACCCTGGACTCGTTTATGATTTAAGCACAACCGATTACTTGAACTTCTTATGTGCTTCTGGTTACCACCAAGATTTACTCAAGTTGTTTGCCCGTTCCAAATTCCCTTACACTTGTCCCAAGTCTTACAGAATTGAAGATTTCAACTATCCTTCAATTACGGTGCATCATCCTGGGTCAAAGCCTAAAAATGTTACTCGTACAGTTACAAATGTTGGGTCTCCAGGCACATATGTTGTGAATACTCATTGGCCCAAGGGGATTATGGTTGTTGTTCAACCAAGTTCGTTGACTTTTAAGAAAATCAGAGAAAAGAAGAGGTTTCAGGTTATTCTAAAAGCCATTGGCTTGCCCTGTGAGGTTCCTCTATTTGGGAATTTGTCTTGGACAGATGGCAAGCACAGAGTAACTAGTCCTATTGTAGTGCTACCTGTAATGTAACCTTAGAAGTTACTCTCAGCATTCTTATGTTATCTTTGTCATTTGCCTGTGTTAGAGTTTACATTTTTTTTTTTTTGCGTGTTTCCTACTCTTATTGTATTAATCTTTGTCACAAAAAGTAAGGTATGTTTAAAATTTTGCGGTATTAAACAATGTAATAGATACACTCAATCACGTATGGAACCTGTATCTTTGAAAATCCAATAGATGGTTCAGTCCCCTGTCTAAATAATATTGAATTATTTTAATTAGGCTCTAATCTATCATTTTGCCTTCACCATTATTTCTCTTCTTTCTATTTTTATCTCGTGTCAGTCATGCATTCGTCTTCATTTACTTTTGTTCCGAACATAGAAAACTTCTAGATGGCCGTAGGAATAATAATGGGTATGGGGACCTCCTGGACCACTGTGTACTTACAAACATTATTCATTGTGAATAAGCTAGTTATCTATTTAACGAGTATCAAATTAAATGTAAATAATTATTCCTAAATTTTATTAGGTGTCAATATTTTAGTACTCAATTTTATTTATATTTAATAGAGTATTTTTAAACATATATTTATGATTTATATTTGTGTTTAATTTTTAGTTGTTGGTTACATTATGAATTAGTAAATTTAATTATTAATTTTTAATGATTTTTATTTTTTTTATTGACACTATTTTTTTGTGCATGACATACTTGAACTACAAAACTCAAATTTGGATGATTTAGAACTTTCTAGAAAGTTTATATAAAAATTTATAATTTTAGATTTCACAAGTTCAACTCAATTTCTAAGTTTTAAGTTTTTTAGGTCAAAATTACGTTAAAAAACTTTGTCTCTACACTTCAATTTTTCTTTTACAATGTTATGTATCTATTAGATTTGATTAAATGGTTAGATATATGATTAAAAATTATAATTATTAAATGGTTAGATATATGACAAACATTTTTTAGACTAAGAGGATTTTTTTCCTCCAAGTTTTCTCTTTTTTTGGGTTTCTAGTTTTACAAAGTTTCATCTTTCAATTTGAATTCTTTAATATTGATTTTCATGAAAGGCTAAAAATCTTACTCAATTCGAGAACTCCAAAGTCTTGTGATTAAAATTTGAGCTATTGTTTTTAACGGCGAATTCTTCTAGTCACCCTCTTGCCTTTTCTAATTTAAAATTTGAATTCATGATTATAGTTGATTTTAGAATACAAACTGAATTAAATTAGAGTTGATTAATTTGAATCTAATCGATGTTAGATAATTAAATAATTGTCTAAATCAACTGATAAATTGTGCCTAAATTCTTGATAATTAGAAATTGTGATTGTAATTTTAATTTTCATGAATGAATGTTAAATGATTATGTAATTAAATTTGTGTTGCCAAGTTTGAGAGATAATTCAAAAAATTTTAATTAATGTGATAGTTGTATTATACACTTAGGACTTTTGGATTGACATTTTATAAATATTTTCTTTTTTTCAATTTTTATTTTTATTTTATTTTTTTTCCAAATTCAACCCTCGATAAATTCTATTTTTGAACTAAGATTAGAGATAGTGATTCCTAGAGAAAATGGTCTAAATAGTCATTATATTACAAATTTTAAAGAAAAACTAATGTTTTTTTTTTTTACAATAATTCGACATTATCGTTAGTACCCACACATAAATAATAATAATACAATAAGCTAATACAACTTAATACACAAGAAAGAAATAAATGTTACTAAATTTGAAATTATCTATTAAAGACATAACGAATTCATTTTTGTAATATGAAAAATGAAACAACTTATGGAAGAAAAATAAGGAGAAAAACATTATTAATTTTTATTTTATTTTTTATTTTTAAAAAATTTGGTGAGCTAACCCACCCAATCCACCAACCTATGATGGATCAAGTTGGGTTGAAATTTTCTTGGTTCATGTTGATTCTTTTCCTTCGGCAAGTGCACCAAATCAATTGTAGTATAATACTTTTCAAAATATGAATATCGTACTCACGAGGAACAATTTTAATTAAAAATTTATGTTGCAACACTCATTGAGTATATAAAATGAATAATACTTTTGTTCATACTAGATTGATGTTATAAAAAATAACTTTACACCTGAAAGCATATAATAATACAGGAACTTGGTTTGAAATTTCAGTTATAAGATTGGGATTGAACTTACTCTATCTCACTCTTCTCTATTTTGTGTTGATAACAACATATAATACTCATAATACTGATTTTTGATACCACATCTTAAATCATTCACACTGATTCCTCAAGCATGAAATTCTTAAGAAAATTTCCTAAACACTAATTCCTCAGTTATCTAGCAAATTAACCAGCATTAAGTTCAGATATTATGAGACAATCGATATGTTGAAATCTATTCATAACATTACAAAATATCAAGTATTTCCATTTAGATCTGATTCTTACAAATATTTTTCAGTTAAATCTAAAATCAAAATCAAGAGTGTATTGATCAGATAGAATCCAACAATAAGCATAAAACGAAAACATCAAGAACAAGTAGAAACAAAGAACTATATGTAACTATCACCAAAATAGATTTGAGTTCGAGTAGATTACATTCAATCTCAAAAGAAGGAAGTTAGCTACTTATGGTAGTCTTCATTGCTACAAGATAGATTTCACAAGAAGATATGCTCTAAGCTTCCTCTTGGGTTTTGCCCCCCTCTATCCTCTCTCCCTTTTCTTTCTATCTCGTTTTTTTTAACTCTCTTCGCAGTTGTGTTAATGAATTCTCGCTTAAGCTAGATAGTTTCACTCAAGTGAACCATGTACTTGACTTTGAAACAAGGTTATCTCGCTCAAGTGAGCCATGCCTAGCTTAAGCAAGATTCCTGCTGAAAAATACCCACTCTCAAGATCAATTTCTCTTAAGCGAGATATTCTAGCTTGAGCGAGTTGGCCACTACAGCTTTTTCTACCTCTAAACAATTCTAACTTAAGCAAGATCTGGTTTCGCTTAGGTGAGCTATGGCTTGAACTTTTCAGCATCAAAGTCTCTTTTTTGTCTATCTTCTTATGCTTCTATCCATGCATCTTCAATTCTTTTTTTACTCGTTCCTTAGTTACTTGAAATTCATACAACATTAGGATTAAATGTCTTCATTTGTTTTCAGACTCAAAAACATATGTTTGGATTTAATAATTCTCAAATTAAGGAGTAATCACTAATTTTGACAACAATTAAGAACAAAAGGTACCAATTTTTTCATGTAAATATACTGAATATTGGAACTTATCAATTCATAGGATGAGCCAAATTAGACTAACTCATTTAAGGCTTGAACTTGTGGTGAACCAACCCACATGAACTGGGCATGACTAACTTTGACACCATTACTTGTAGAGAGCAAAATAGAGGGAACACATAATTGATGGTCATCTACAAACACACTAATTCTCAAGTCAGTTGTAGGAAGATGGGAGTGAAAAAATAAGGTCTTAAAAACACATCATGAATGAGTTGCCCTTATATAGCCCTGACTTCGGTAGGAAAGATCATTATACAAAATAGGATACATGTGAGTGAACTAAGTGTTGGTAACCCATCCTAGAAAGGTCAAGGCTTTGTCATGGCATTCTCACCATAGTGCATGTTACGTTAGTCATATCATGACAATACTATCTTCCTACTTGGTAAAGTTAGGAGTGAGCAAGAGACAAGTTTAGATGAGTTTATATTTGTTTTAACCTAACTCAAAATGTTGACTAAGCTTTTATTAATTCGTCTAATTCTCTGTTCACTCTCAAGGTTCCATTCCTCCCAAGTTTCTAAAGTTTTCACGTTTTCTTCTTTTGCCTTCGCTACCATCACTGCTTATGAAGTTGCTGAAAACAAAGATTGGGAAGCAAGTGCTCTTTTTGAGTGGAAAATGAGCCTTGACAACCAAAGCCAGGCTTCTCTGTCTTCATGGAAGAATGTCGTTATCCCTTGCATGTGGAAAGGAATCGTTTGTGACAAATCCAACTCTGACCGATATAAAGGTTGCAAATCTTGGGTTAAAAGGTACTCTTCACCGGTCTCAACTTCTCATCATTTCCAAAGCTGCTAAGTATGGATATTAGTAACAACAGTTTTAGCGGAACTATTCCTCTGCAAATTGCTAACTTGTCCAGAGTTTCTCAATTGATAATGGATGATAATCTTTTTAGTGGTTCAATCCCTATTTCCATGGTAAAGTTGGCTAGCTTGTCATTTCTAAACTTAGCAGGCAATAAACTTTCTGGTTACATTCCTGAGGAGATTGGAGAATTGCGGAACTTGAAGCATCTAATACTTGCATCAAATCGACTTTCTGGGACCATTCCTCCAACAATTGGAATGTTGGCATATCTCGTTAAACTTGATTTGTCAAATAACTTATTTTCTGGTCCAATCCCTTCAATTAGAAATTTGAAAATTGTAAAATTCCTTTGGCTCGCAAACAATAGTCTTTCTGGCCCAATTCCACCCTACATAGGAGACTTGGTCAATTTGATTGATTTTGATATCGAAAACAATAGAATTTCAGGATCAATTCCTTCCAATATTGGAAACTTGACAAAGATGTTCAATATGTACGTGAACAATAACATGATTTCTGGATCCATTCCTACCTCCATCGGAAACATGGTCAATCTAGTGGCGATAGACCTTTCTCTGAACAGTGTTTCCGGAGTTATTCCTTCCACCATTGAAAATTTGACAAAGCTCGCCTATTTATTAGTGTATAATAACAAACTTCGAGGTAGATTGCCACCAGCAATGAATAACATCACCAATTTCATAAGCTTACAAATAGTTTCACCGGTCCTTTGCCACAACACATTTGCATTGGTGGATCACTGAGAAAATTTGCTGCTAACGGTAATTATTTCACAGGTCCAGTTCCCAAAATCCTGAAAAATTGCTCCAGTCTCACCAGAATCAACCTATCGGGAAACCAGTTGATCGGAAATAAAATATACATTTTACATTATTATTTAATAATATATTGTTATGTACGATGAATTTATCAATTTTTATAATAATAAAACCAATTCATTTACTAAATTTTATCAGATTATATTCAAATCTATTGTTCAAAATACCCTTATATGAATTTTCTTGCAGATTAGGCATAATCCTGAATGATATTTATTGTAAGAGTCTTCTATCTGTTAGAGAGTTCACGTGGTTAATGTATAAATAATACTGAGAAATATATAATCACAATATCCTTATGAAACAATAAGCATTAATGTCTCCCTTTAAAACTACACCGTATTTATTCAACCTGAAAAATAAAGAATCCGGGTCTTGCTTAAAGACATAAAACAGCTTTGCAATATTTTCTAGGTCTTACAAAATTGAATAAACATCAAAACACGCACACAACAAATATTAATATAACAAAAAAGCTTACAACATACAACGAAACAAGGTTCAATTACATACGAGTTGACCAAGTGTGATCATAGAGAATGAAATCACTGAAGATGATTTTGGCATCACAAACTGGTTATACACTTGTTCCATGCTTGGGCGAAAACCTGGACTTTCACTTAAGCAATCAAATGTTATTTTTGCAATCAAGATCACCTCCTTAACAACTGGCTTCTCTGGATGAGGTAGTCGTTGGTCCAACACATCCTTTAACAGTAAATTAGACACTGATGACATTGCAGAGGGTGAAAATAATGCAGAAATGAGATCTCCTGGATGCTTTCCCATCATTATTTCCAAACAAAGTACTCCAAAACTGAATACATCACATTTCTCATTCACTTTCATAGTATGAGCAAGCTCTGTGATAGATCAAAATATAAAAATGATATTATACAACAAGTAGCTGGACTTATTATTGAAACAATTATAGGATTAATTATTTCTTCAAGAATAAAAGGGACCTAACCTGGTGCAGCATACCCATAGGTACCTGCAAACGTGGTTAAATTTTCCGAATCGGGATTCAGAATTTTAGCTGTTCCAAAGTCAGAGATGCGGGCTTCATAATCCAAATCTATAAGAACATTCTTGCTTGATATATCACGGTGAACAATAGGAGGAAAGCAACCGTGATGCATATGGTACAAAGCACTTGCCACACCTTTAACAGCCTTCACCCTCCTTGTCCAATCAAACATTGTCGCATTCGTATCATTTTCTAATACTTTATCCAAGCTACCCCCCTCCAGAAACTCATAAACCAAAAAGGAGAAACGTGGATGTAAACAATATCCAAAAAAGTTCACAATGTTACGATGCTTGATTTCTGCCAAGGCTTGAACCTCTCTTGTAAAAGCTCTTAAATTGAGTGTTTCCTCCTTAGGTACAGCATGTAGTTTTTTCACAGCAACAATTTGTCCTGTTGGTAGTGTTGCCTTATAAACAGATGCAGACCCACCTTCTCCAATGAGATATTTGTCATCAAACCCCTCTGTGGCTTCAACGATACTTTCATACATTAATTTTCCATCATAACTCCATATGCAAAAATAATCCTTAATTTGTTCTTCTTTAGCCTCCTTTTTGGGTTTTGTTGCTCTTCGATAATAAATACACAACGAAACTCCGACCACGACTAGTACAAGAAATAGAGCACCCAAAGTAAGGAATAACAGCAACATTAGAACATTTCTTTTCGTTTTACCATTAGAGTTGTGGCAAGGCACCAAACCAGAGACATTTCCACACAAGTCTTTATTGTTTTTCAAAGCATCAAATGGAGCCCTAAGAAAGGCTGGACTGTTGGGAATTGGACCCTCCAATTGGTTGTTGGATATGTCAACATCTGTCAAGCTAACCGTACCCTTGAAATTAGATGGAATGGCTCCAGAGAGATTGTTGTGCGAGAGGTTTAGCGTTTCCAATCTTTGCATACTTGCAAGTGATGCTGGTATTTCTCCATTTAACAAATTCCAACTGAGATCAAGAACTTGAAGAGATTGCAAATGGTTAAATTCTGGAGGGATGCTTTCTCTGAATTCGTTCTTGCTCAAGTTCAACTTATCTAATTTGAGTAACGCTCCTACCTGTTTTGGAATTGGGCCACCTAAATTATTTGCAGCAAGCTCCAAAATTCGAAGGCGGGACAAAGCACCTATTTCTGTAGGAATGTTGCCAGAAAGTTCATTGTCGCTTATTGATAGATAAAACAATAAGGTCAAGTTCCCAAGAACTTTTGGAATTTTTCCTGTTAGATGATTTGAAGACAAGATAAGTTGTTGTAACTTAGGTGCCTGAGCGAGTTCTGGTGGTATACCGCCAGATAAATTGTTGTTGGACATCCCAAGGCTTTCGAGACTAGGACACTTTGCCCAATTTGGTGAAATGTGGCCATAAAGGTTATTGTTACTCAGGTCAACAAAGTATAACTCTGGATATACACCAAAACTATCCGATATATTTCCGATCAACTGGTTTCCCGATAGGTTGATTCTTGTAAGACTGGAGCAATTTTTCAGGCTTTTGGGAACTGGACCCGTGAAATAATTACCCTGAGCAGAAAATTTTCTCAGTGATCCACCAATGCAAATTTGTTGTGGCAAAGAACCGGTGAAACTATTTGTAGATAGTTGTAAGCTTTGGAGTTTGGTAAAGTTATTCAGTGCTAGTGGTAATTTACCGTGAAGTGCATTATTAAACACTAAGAAATAGGTGAGCTTTGTCAAATTTCCAAGGGCAGAAGGAATGACTCCGGAAATAGTGTTCCTAGAAATGTCTAGCGACTCTATATTGATCAGGTTTTCGATGGAGGTAGGAATGTATCCAGAAATCATGTTGAGGCTCATGTATAGGATGCCCAGATTTGTCAGGTTTCCAATATTGGAAGGAATTGATCCTGAAAAACTATTATTTTCGAAATCAATAATTTTCAAATTCACCAAGTCTCCTATGTAGGGTGGGATGGGGCCAGAGAGACTATTGTTTGCGAGCTCAAGGCGTTCTAAATTTGTTAAGTTTCTAATTGAAGGAATGGTGCCAGAAAGTTTATTGTTTGCTAAGTTAAGCATAGACAAGCTAGTCAACTTCACCATGGAAATGGGGATTGAACCAGTAAAGTGATTGGCATCCATTATCAAACGAGAAACTCTGGACAAGTTGGCAATTTGCTGAGGAATAGTTCCACTAAAACTGTTGTTACTAATCTTCAGAGTCAGCAGTTCGGGAAAGGATGAGAATTTGAGACTCTGAAGAGTACCTTTTAGCCCAAGATTTGCGACATTTATAAGGGTCACAGAATTGGATTTGTCACAGACGATTCCTTTCCACATGCAAGGACTGACACCACTGGTCCATGAAGACAGAGAAGATTGGCTTTGGTTGTCAAGACTCTCTCTCCACTCAAGTAGAGCACTTGCTTCCCTCTCTTGGTTTTCTGCTACTTCATTAGCAGTTATGGCAGCAAAGGCAAAAGAAGAAAATGTCAAAAGTTGGGAGGAAAAGAGGTTTAAAAGTGAACAGAGAATTAGACGAATTAATGAAAGCTTAGAGAACTTCATGTTTGAGCTACTGAGTGATTATGGTATAGCACAAGATGATGGACCCTCTGAGCTAGTTGTCTGATTAATTAGCAGAAAAACAGCTCCTGCATAATGTGAAAGTACGTACCTAATGAATTGAACACAAAATACATGGATTTAGATCCATTGAATTTGTGGCGAGAAAGTCACTTTCCGCCTAATGTCATTTTAATTAAAAATATTTTTTATAGAAAAAATAATTTAACATCTTTTTAATTCCTGTAATATAAAGAAATTCATTTTTAAAACATAAACTTTTAATCCTTTATCAATAAAAATCTATCATAATACATTTCGGTCACTAATATTATTAAGTGAAGCTAACAATTATATGTATATAAATAGTTTAAAAAAATATATCTTTTCTTCTTAATTATTAATTTTTTTAAAAATAAAATATTAAAATAAAGAATAACTTTTTTAAAATAATTTAATATCTCCTAATATATGAATATTCTCCCAATGATTTCTTGTGGCCTAAACTGCAAGACTTCTTTCCTCCATAAAATGCAATGCAGCAAAGCACTTGAACCACACATGGAAGGAATGTCAAAATCTACTGGAACAACATTCAATACAATAATTAAACCACTTTTGGATTCTTCTACACAACCACTTTTGGATTCTTCAACACAACAATAACAACAAAACCTAATCAAATCCTAACAATTGTAATGCAAAACATCATATTACATGTTAAGAGTATAAATCTTCATTTTAATTTCGAAAGCTTAACTTTTGAGGCAGTTGAAATTGAGATATGCATAAGGGGATGGTTGAGTTTGAAAGGTTCACTCAGACAGTCAGACCTCAACAAATTAATGTCCTTATACGAAAAAAGGAATGCAGAGACAATCGAAATTGTTTTATTTGCAAAATAAAAAATCAAGATTATAGGAAGTGAATTGGGATATTCCTGCCTCAGCTTAATAAATTAAAGAAATGATATTTGTTCGGTAAGAAGGGAGAAAGAGAAAAAAGATAGACAAATTTAACTTTAATATACAATAAATGATAGGATGATGAAATACATAAATATAAAAAAAATAATGTTTTATAAATTGTTATATTTATATCATATTTCTAAATTAAATGCTATGGAGACGACGTTAAATTCGAATTAGCTAGGGACCCGTGTTTGAATTGTATCTCAAGCCGTCCTCCGATTTCTATCAATTTATACATCATAATATACATGTTACACTTCAAGTTCAGGCAACTTGAAAGTGAATTATTATAAATTTTTACTACATATTTTCAATTTTTATGAATTAAGATTTTTTAAATTAATTTAAATATAAATTTCAATTATATTTAATAATATAAAAATATTTTTATCAAAATAATTTTCATCAAATTGAACCAATTATCAATTATATTCTTATATAAGATTTTATCTTGAAATGATTAACCATCTATCTAAATAGACCTTGAAAGTTCATTTTGATAAGTTTAAATTTTAAAACTAGACATAATACATTTTAAGGATTAGTATGAGGTTATATTTCGAATCATGTTAATGTAATATAAGATCTTATATTCTTTTAAAAAAATATGTTTTTTTTTTTAATAATTGTGTATTAATAATCAATTTTTTTATTTACTAGATATGATGTTGTATATCATGATATTGTATTTATAATGATACTATTTGTTTTAAAATATGTGTATTAAAAAAATATCTTATTTTGTTTTATACTTCTTTTATCCTACAATTTAATTATTTATAATATTAAGATTGATACATTATATTAAAGCACTGGGTTGACCTAATTTTATCTCATACATTTCGATTTAGATCAAGTTTAAATAAATGACCCTATCAACATTTTGAGCACATGAAATGCTCGTTGACAGCTTCAGGCCAGAATTCTTTATGAACTTGTTTCTCTAACAACATGCAACACACCATATTCATGATTGTTCGGTTCTTTCCCTCTATGAACTCATTTTGTCATGGGGTGTAGGTTGTAGTAGTTGCCTACCAAAGTCATTTAAATTGCAAAGTTTGTTGAATTCCAATTAGGTGAATTCCCTACCTCTGTCAGTACGAAGACAACAAATAAACTTCCATATTTCTTTCTCCACCAAACTCAAAGATTTTAAATACAGCAAAAGCTTCTAACTTGGCGGCATTCAAAAAATAAGTTCACATTTTTCTACTGTAATCATCTATAAAGGTTATTAGGTACCTTTTTTCAACCGTTAGACTCAAGTGTGATAAGACCGCAAATGTCAGCATGCATAAGTTGAAGTCTCTTAGAAGCTCCTCGCAAACTTTTCTTTGGGATGGATTCTTGATGTTGTTTGCATATCATGTAATTAGTGCATAGTTTCGAAGAAACTTTGAGAGGAGGCAGGCCCTTCACTATATTCTTGTAAGATAAGGTTCTCAAACCTCTGAAATTCAAATGCCCAAATCTTTGGTGCCATAGGTAATTTTTATCTTCATATGCAGTTTGAAAACATGCAGGAGCTGGATCTTGAGATTGATTTGGCAATAAGGCAAAGTAAACGAACATCCTATTAATAAACATTTGAGTCTTAATAGCCAATCCTTTTTCGAGATGATATATTTTGCACACTTCATGTTGAATAAGAATGGCTATGTTTTGTTCTTGCAATTGACCAATACTTAGCAAATAGCTTAGGAATATAAAACACTTCACTAATTACCATATTTGCTCCATTGACTAGTAATTTGATGTTTCCCTTCCCCATGACTACCATTTTGGTGTCATTGTCGTGTTTCACTACTTGCTTGTAAGTTTGGTCTAAATGAAGAAACCACCGCTTGCTCCTAGTCATGTGATTACTGCAACCTGAGTCAAGGAACCACACTGCTTCTTTGTTAAAATTGTGAGGATCTACACAAGCCATCAACAACACCTTTTGTTCTTCATCATGTTTGGCACAATTAGCACCTTTCTACCAACTTGGACACTCGTATTGGAAGTGTCCTAGTTTGTGACACTTGTAACATTCCACAGTTGCCTTGTTGATCTTGCCTCTACCTCTTCCAAGACCTTGAATGACACCTCGATCGCCTCTGCCCCTTCCTCCTATCCTTTCTTCATTAGTAATCTTTAGAGCTTGTTCATCTCCTCCTCTATGATGGCTCATTCTTTGCTCATGTACAAGTGGTTTGCTTTGAAGTTCATCTATTGTTAGCTCATCGAGATCATTTGGCTCCTCCACTAAGCATACCACATAATCAAATCTGGAAGTTATTGATCACAAAATCTTCTCAATAATTATGTTTTTCCCCATCTACTCTCCATGAGATTTCATCTTATTTGTGTTGTATTAAGATAAATAAAGAGTTAGTTAGTTTGTTAACTCTAGCTTTCTTAAAGTTAGGTAATTGTGTTGTATGAATGCATTAGTTCATTTGTTTTCATTTTTACAACTATAAATAGCTTTGCTTGTATTGTATTCAATTCAGTTTTAATAAGATTTTAGTTTCAATCTCCAATCATCTAATTTAATTCCCAACAAATTGGTATCTAGAACTTAGGCAAATTGAGGGACTTGTGAGGTTTTTGTTCAAAGTAAGCTACCTGGTGCAAGAGCACAACTACTGCTTGGAAGATCGTGCTACTAGAACATTGTTGGAGCAAAGAAGAATCTACATAATTACAAGCCCAAAGGAGAGAAGTTGACTGTTGCAGGTGGTAGTTGTCATGGCTGCAATCAATATGATTTCAGGGAGTCTTCCAATATTCGATGGGAAGGATTATGATGATTGGGTTGTGAAGATGGAAGTCGTTCTTGGTTTTCAAGATTTGGAAGAAGTTGTCAAGATTGGTTTTCAAGAACCAACCAAGCTCGAATCTGAGGAGCAGAAGAAATAATTGATAAAATAAAATAGGAAGATTGATTGCAAAGCAAGAATGTTGTTGCCTCAATGTGTTTCAGCTGCCATTTTTCAAAAAATCTCAAAAGTTGCATCTACTAAGCATGCTTGGGATATATTGAAACAAGCTCATGGCAACATTGGAAGGACCAAGAAGGTAAGGCTGCAATCACTTAGAAGACAATTCAAATTGATATCTATGGTTGATCAAGAATCAATGAGTGATTACTTTAGTAAAATCCAGGTAATTTCCAATTCTATAAGGAGTTGTGATGAGCAATTACCTAACTCAAAGGTGGTTGAGAAGGTTTTGAGGACCTTGACTCATGCCTTTGATCATATTGTAGTTGTAATCGAAGAATCCAAGGACCTAGATACAATGACAATAGAGGAGCTCTAGAATTCTCTTAAGGCATATGAGCAAAGGTTAATCTTAGGAAAATGCAAATGAAAAGGTAGAGTAAGTGCTCCAAGCCCAAACCAATGGTAGAGGTAGAGGAAGAAATGGATGAACAAAAGAGGGAAAGGCAGATAAAGAGAAGGTCGAACAAGTGATTGGTTTGCCTCGAGCAGCTAAGATCAGAATCAAAACAACACTAGCACTAGTCAAAGGCAGAAGATGGCTGTTGGAAGAGGAAATCAAGGTAGAGGTAAAGGATTCAAGAAGCATTTTGATAAAAGTAGATTTTTGTGTCATAATTGTGGCAAGTATGGTCATTTTGTAGCTGAATGCTGGGGAGCAAATAACAATAATGACCTTGGGAAGAATTTTAAGAGAGATAAAACACATCTGATCCAAGAAGATGAAGGTTCATATTCAGATCAAGTGCTATTGATGGTCACAACTAGTCAAGATGAAGATGCTTCAAGTTGGTACTATGATACTAGTTGTTCCAATCATATGACTAGCTACAGGGATTGGATCATTGATCTTGGCTCAAATGTCAAAAACAATGTCAGGTTTGCAAATAATAACACAATTTCCACTGAAGGCATTGGCAAGGTCAAATTCACTTGTAAAGATGGTAGGGCTAGCTATATAAATGATGTTCTATATGTGCCATCAATGAAGAATAACCTTCTCAGCTTAGGTTTACTACTGAAAAAGAGATTCAACATGTCAATCGAGCAGAATTCCATTAAGATCTATTATCAACTATCAAGGTTAGTTCTTAAGGTACCTTTGTCCAAAAATAGGACTTTTAAGACTAACCTTAATACATCAACTAGCAATGCTTGTCTTCAATTGGTGGTAAGAAGGAAACAAGTTGGATGTGGCACTATAGGTTTGGCCATTTAAATTTTGAAAGCTTGAATCAGTTGAGCAATAAACAAATGGTTACTAGACTGCCACCAATTGGCCTACCTCATAAGACTTGTGAAGGTTGCCTACTTGGAAAGCAACCAAGGAAGATCTTCAAGATCTCTGGACCACAAAGAGCAAAGAACCCATTAGAGGTTGTACATTCAGATATATGTGGCCCAATAGACAGTTGTTCACTTAGAGGCAATAGGTACTTTCTTACCTTTATGGTTGAGTTCACAAGGAAGATCTGGCTTTACCTATTGAAGGAGAAGGGTGAGGTGTTTGGCAAATTTGTGAAGGTTTATGCTAAAGTTGAAAGGCAATTAGGCCATGCATTGAAGGTTTTCAAAACTCATGGAGGTAGAGAATTCAATTCCAAAGAGCTAGGTGAATTTTGTGTTGTAAAGGGGATTGAACATGAAGTCACAACTCCTTACACTCCACAGTATTATGGTCTTACAGAGAGAGAAAACAAAACTCTACTTGATATGGCAAGGTGCATGCTCAAAGGAAAGAGGTTGTCTCATATCTATTGGGGAGAGGTTGTGACTAGTGCAACCTATGTTCTAAATAGGTGTCCTACAAGGAGGTTGTAGACAGCCACACCAGAAATAGTTTGGTCTGGAATTAGGCTAACTGTTAGTCACTTAAAGGTATTTGGCTCTTTGTGCTATAGGCACATTCCAGATAAGAAGAGAAAGAAATTGGATGATAAGAGTGAGACTCTAATCCTAATTAGATATCATCCAATTGGTGCATATAGGTTGCTCAATCCAGCAAACTAGCAAGGCATCATTAGCAAGGATGTTGTTGTAGATGAGATTACATTTTGGGATTGAAGCAAGCCAGGGAAACAGATTCCTTGTATTTTGGAGGATAGTAGGCAAAAGTAAGATGAAGGACATATTGAAACAAATCAACCAGTTGAGCCAGAACCCAGAAGATCACAAAGACAAAGGTTTTTCTCTTCTAGATTATCTGGTCATGAAGTCTACAATGACAATTTGATCACTGATGAAGGGAAACTAGTTCACTTAGCATTTATGGTAGACATTAAGCCAATCACTTGGAAGAAGGCAATTGATGTTAGGGAATGGAAGAGTGAAATGATTGAAGAATTGGAGTCATTGGAAAGAAACAGAACCTAGGAACCAATAGAACTA
The DNA here is from genome assembly GCA_026544285.1 of Pachyrhizus erosus. Lineage (NCBI taxonomy): Eukaryota > Viridiplantae > Streptophyta > Magnoliopsida > Fabales > Fabaceae > Pachyrhizus > Pachyrhizus erosus. The sequence continues at coordinate 17,415 of JAMLFT010001398.1, forward strand.
CCAAAGGGCAAGAGACCAATTGATGTCAAATGGGTTTTCAAGCTAAAACTCAAGTTTGATGACAACATAGCCAAGCACAAGGCTAGGCTAGTAGCTAAGGGTTTCTTGTAGAAACATGAAGTAGACTACACTGAAGTCTATGCACTAGTGGCCATATTAGAAACCATCAGTGATTTCTATAGCCAACTCCAAGAATTGGACAATTTGCCAATTAGATGTCAAATATGCATTTTTGCATGGCATTCTAGAAGATGAGGTCTGTGTGACTCAACCACTAGGTTTTAAAGCAAAGGATGCCAAGCACAAGGTGTTCAAGCTCAAGAAAGCACTTTGTGGGCTCAAACAAGCTCCTGGATTTTGGAATAAGCTAATAGACTTATTTAAGCTTGAGTTAGGCTTCATCAAATGTTCAGTAGAGTATGGGGTGTATGTGAAGGAATCACAACAGCAAAGCCTAATCTATTTATGTCTATAAGTGGATGATTTGCTAATTACAAGAAGCTTAATGGCAGAGATTGGAAATTCAAAAAATAGATTGAAGGTTGCCTTCAAAATGACAAACTTAGGGATGCTTAGCTATTTCTTGGGAATAGAATTTGTGTACACAGATCAAGGCATCATCCTGCATCAGAAGAAATACACTAGTAAAGTGCTTAAGAGGTTTAGTATGATCAATGTAATGGAGCCACAATGCCTGTTATTGGAAACCTGAAGCTGATAGAAGCTTTAGAGGAAAATGCAGTGGATGCTACGTTGTTCAAATATATAGTTGGATGCTTGAGGTTCATCTGCAATAGTAGACCTGACAAAAGCTATGTAGTTGGACTGGTTAGCAGGTTTATGTGCAATTCGAGAGCCTCTCATATGGTAGTAGCAAAGCATATATTGAGGTATTTTAAGGAGACAACAAGGTATGACTTACTGCTTCCGATTGGTTTGAATGAGACAGAAAGTTGCTTGGAGTGATTTAGATTGGTGTGGTGATAAGGTGGGAAGGAAGAGCACCTATGGTTACTTCTTCAAATGCTTGAAAGCACCAATTTCATGGTGTTCTAAGAAGCAAACTGTGGTTGCACTCTCATCTTGTGAAGCTGAGTATATAGCTGTAGTAGAGGCAGCTTGTCAATGTGTTTGGCTTGAAGTATTGCTTGATAAATTGAAGCTGGATCATATGAAGCTTGTGCAGTTTTTTGTGGACAACCAATCAGCTATCAACCTTGCAAAGAATCCGATTTCACATGGGAGAAGTAAACACATAGAGACCAAGTTCCATTTCTTAAGCAAACAAATTGGAAAAGGAAAATTGCAAGTTGGAAAAGGAAAATTGGAAGTGAAGCATTGCAACACCAAGGATCAACTGATTGATATATTTACCAAGCCACTTAGATTAGAAGGATTTGAAGAATTAAGAGAATGGTTAGGAGTTAGAAGTGTTGGAGAATTTAACTTAAAAGAAGAGTGTTGGATTAAGCTAAATAAAGAGTTAGTTAGTTCGTTAACTCTAATTTTCTTAGAGTTAAGGTAATTATGTTATAGGAATGCATTAGTTCATTTGTTTATATTGTATTCAATTCAATTTTAATAAGAATTCAGTTTCAATCTCCAATCATCTAATCCAATTCTCAACACTGTGTTATTGTCAGTGCTAAGCAAAATATTCTCCTCTCTCCTCCTTGTGTCTGAAGCAATTCAAATTCCTTTCTTAAATTCTATAATTGAGCTCTCTTGACTCGTGTTGACCCTGGTATTTTTGCCTCATTGAATTGAAGTCCCCTAATCAAGGATAGTCTCCACGATGGTTCGATCAATAACCTGAAATAGGTAGCTTTTCACCTTTAGATCTTTTAGTCATTGCTCCTCTATGGTTTTCATTTGAGCCTCTATCGGCACAACCCCATTTGGTACTGTGAGAATTCCTGTCTCCAGCAAATGCCAATATTCCTTAGTGCGAAAAAATTCTCCATGAGCACAGCCCAATAATCATAATGGTCATCAAACTTTGGGTTGCACAAAGTTGATTCCTTCTGTTGCCATCTCTCTCACTCTTTCCTATTTTGCTGACCAAATATTTCACGTTAACTGCAAACTGCAGTTCCTCACTTTTCTCAACCAGTATGCAGCTCTTATGCCAATTTGTTGAAAGGTTAAATCTCTTAAGCTATTACATCTTAGAATGGGAGTTTAAAAGTTTTATTATTCAATAATGAAATTGTGGCTCTATACTAGCCTTACAAAAATAAAATCCAAAATAACAACCGCATAACATTACTTAAAAACGTGATAAATCTGATAAGAAACAGAAATCAAACTAACTCCCAATAACTAGGACTTATTAAATAACAGTAACTAACATGATCTTCATGTGATAAGACTTATTGACTTGCAAGTCTAACATTAACAAGATTCTTTGATTTAATGATTTTTTAAAAAAATGCAAAACTGAATTTTATTAATTATATGATTTAATGATTCATACAAACGAAAACTCATTACGTGTCAGATTCGTTGATTTAATGATCCATACATATCAAAAACTTATTACGTGTTTGATTCGTTGATTTCTCTTTACAACTAAGTCTTTTCACATCCGTGGAGATCTTGTTGGATGGGGTTTTAATACTTGACTGAAAAAAAAAAAAAAAAAAACTTTGTACAAATGAACGTCGACTCATCTTAGTTTTAAGACTATCTAATTTGATGGACTGGGTTAAAGTTTTGGGGAATTTCATTGTAAACAACTGACTTGTGCATTGTGATGCCGCCTTGTAGCCACTGGTTGGCTGCAGCTAAAGTTTTAACTTGTGGTCATGATTAAGGTTGCAGTTTCATGATATCTGACAATGTGAAAAATTACAGATATAAACAATTGTAGTGGTAGATATCTAAAAAATTTCGATGTTGCAGATAAACAAAATCTTTTTAAAACTTTAGATGCAGCAAGAAGTGTATGGTTAAGGAAAGTGGGACCAATATGCCATGCAGTTAATACTTTGTTACTTTAAGCATTCTTGAGAGGAAAGAACTAGCCAAATTCTAAAATACGAAAGTTGTAGTAACAAACAAAAGATATCATTTTCGATGACGAAAAATTCTTGGGCACAATACTGCCTCAGATTGAAAAAGCTAACATCCATATTATTGCGGTCTGCACTCAACAATTTAATTTGTACACTTAAATTTCAGTTACCCTAATGATTCACGTGAAAGTTTGACCATTCATTCACCTTGTCTATTTCTTGATGATGGGAAATATGTAACCATTTATGATAACTCGACTTGATTTACGTTATTGCCTTGAGAATTTAATTAAGATAATTAAATAGTGTATGCAAATTATTTTAAATCTGAAATTTGACTCTTCCCTTTAAACGAAAAAAAAAATACCTATGATAGAATACAAGGTTGGTTAAATTTCACAATTTTAAATTAAAATAAACATGAAATAAAAAATAAAATAAAATGTTACATTATTTCTAGGTTTAAATAGGCTATTGATTTATATAAAATAAACATATTGTAAATTTTGGTCATTGTAAAAAAAATTGATTTTTATCTTTCAAAAATCTAAAATCACTATTTTTTGTTATTGTAAAATGAGTAAATTACTCCTACAAAATAAATTATATGTTATTAATTCCTTCAAAATTTAATATCACTATTTTTCTTTCTAAAATTCATTTTAAGATAAATAAATAATATTTTTATTAAAGATCTATAAAAACTTTTAAAAATATCATATCCTAACACTAATAGGTGTTATTTGAGATGATCAATTGACCTTTCATAAAACCACAAGCAATTAACAAATTTTACATGACATTAGGGACGAAAAACAATTATTTCAATTTTTAAGGATGAAAATCAAAGATTTTATAAGGACAAAAATTAAAATTTATCCATTTTTTAGAAATTAAAAATATATTTATTTAAATAACCTTAGTTATTTTTTAAATAAAGTATATGACTATTTAAAATTAGAGATACAAATAATTCAAATTGTTCAATAAAGACTTATGACCTAACATGCATCAAGTTTAAATTAGACAAGCCTTTTATAAAAATACTAGTAAATCAGATCATGACTTTCATTAAACCTTATTCAATTAAAAAAGTCAAACTCTAAACTATTTAAATAGTCTTTTAAAGCTATCAGGTCAACCCATCTAAAAAATATGAATAATTTATTATTATTATTATTATATTAAATTTCTTATAATGTATTAAAATTTTATATTTATTATCTTTTTTAATGCTAAGCATGATAACTTATATAACGAGTCAAACTAAAGTTTATAAATTTATTGAAATATAATTTTATATCCTATTTAGAGATACTATTATAAAATGTTTTTAAATAAATTATCATGAATATGTTTGTATCATATAAATAAGTTAAATTTGATTCTTATAAAGATTTACATACATATATTTATCTTTATCTTAATGTTAAATTATTACAAAATAAGTCATTAATGAAATTTGTAGGTTACATATGGCTTTGATGTAGGCTAAGTTAGAAATTTAAAAAAGGTTTATAACAAATAAGCAAACCAGACTCAAGTTATGTATTTTTTAACCAAGGTTTCACTTGTGTCTAGTCAAGCCTAACATATTTCCACCCATGTCTAAAATAATAAGAAAAATAGTTTATGTATTGACATTGTAATAAGTTTTTATATATGATTCTTTTGTTAACTTTTGTATTAATTACTTTAAGTTATATTTATCATAATTTTTAATTAATTTATAGGGTATAATTTTTTTATACTAATATATAGAAAGGAACAATCGTAGCAAGAAATTTTTATCAATATTGGACTTGTCTTGCAATTTGTGTTAAATAATGTGTGTCATTGATTTTATCTCATAATTCATGTCATGTTAACTAAATGGTATTCAAAAAGCACTTAGTCTCTCAAAATGTCTCAAATGGATAAATATTGTTAGGATGAGACTTCACAAAAATTTTATGTGGATGATCAACAAGCGACTAAATCAAGTGATATAATTATTTATGGTTTAAGATCAACTTCTATAAACATTAACTCAAACCCAATATATCACTTGGTGTTTGTGAATCATCTACAAATCACACAATTTGATTGTCTCATTAATTTGATTCATTTGAAACTAAGGCAAATGAGGCAAAAAAAAATCATATGATCACATAGACATTTATTTATATTATTTGTTAATAATAATAAAATACAATCATTATAGTAAAAAGCATGATCTAACTATATTTCATTTTTCAATTTTAATAAGGTGTATAATTAACTTATTTTTCTTTAATTTTTCATACGTATTTTTTATATATAGAAATCTTGTTCAAATTGCTATTAAGCACTAAATACCATTATCTCTAAAAAAATGTGTACTTTGATTCAACATGTTACAGGAGAAAATCCTTATCTCTAGACCCAAAATTCGTTGGTATGATTACTAATTTATACAAACATTAAGTATAGTAGTGTTTTAACTTCTTGAATGCACAAGATAAATGTTTATTTTATATAATTAAAATTTATAATAAATAAATTATTTTAGATATATGAATATATTATAATTAAACTTTATAATAAATAAATATTTTTAAACATGTAAATTATATTTTAAATTTATAATAAATAATTTATATTATAATTTAAGGTTATTTTTAGGACTAAGCAAGAATTTCAAGCTCGATCCATACCAGCATTATCTAAAGAAGAAAAATAGTTTTTGGTCAAATTCGAGCAATTGGGTAGGTTGTATGAGTGAGAAAAATAGCTCAAAACAAATTATGATGGTCGATCTTGATTTTATATATTTATTTCTATAAGAAATTGAATCGACTAGACTTTTAAATGAGATAAACTTTCGTTCAAAATTTAAAAGTTGTGTGTAGATTTGTAAAGTTTAAAATGTTGAAATGAATTGTAAAAGTTAGTTATAGAAGATGTAGAAACATCTCACATCACCTTCTTTCCCTCCAATGTAATTATTTTTTACTTTTTTGTTACTTTATATTCCAACACAGGTGTTGTTGATAGTGATGCGTGCAAAGGCCCAAGGAAAGCTTGTGTTTTATTTATTTCTTAATTATGACTTACTCTTATTATGTATATATTTTACACACAAAGCATATATGTCTAGGAGGAAAGATTGGTTTGTAGAATTAGATGAAAATGTCAAAAGCAAGGTAAGGTTTGTGGATGGTAGCTTTGTTTTTGCAAAAGGGGTTAGTAGAATTTTTATTTAGCAAAAAAATGATAAGCAAATTTATATTCATGATGTTCTTTATGTTCCTAGTATTAAGAGAAATCTCTCAACTTTGGGTTAATTGGTTGAAAAGGATTACTCAATGAGGTTAGAATAGAGAAATTTGATGTTGTTTGTTATCAAAAGAAGGTTAGTCTTAAAATAGAACATTCAAGATTGACATCCAAACCTACCAATATAAGTATCTAGCATCAACAATAAAAGATGAGAGATGATTATGACATTTGAAATACAAACATTTAAATTAGAGAAGCCTTCAAGAAATGTGAAAAAATAATATGATGCAAAGTTTACCATTAATACAACAACAAAATGAGATTTGTCACGAATGTGTTCAAGCAAAATAATAAAGGAAATCCTTCAATTCGAAAGTTCAACTCAAAACTTTTGATCCATTGAAATTAGTGTACTTTGATGTGTATGGGTCTATGAATACTATAACACTTTGAGAGAAAAAAAGTATTGTGTCATTTGTGAATGACTACAATAAAAAAAATGTAGGTTTACTTAATCATGAGGAAGGATAAGGTGTTAATTGTGTTGACAAAGTTTAAGGTGATGGTTAAGAGACAATGTTGAAAGAAAATATAGATCCTAAAGACAAATGGTAGTGGTGAATATAACTCAATAAAGTTTTAAGAGGTTATGATCAATGAGGTATTTTATATGATTCCATAAAAATGACTATCCTATCATTGATTCCAAAAAAATAATACTTAACTCAGTTATGATCTTGCATGTTCTTTGAATGGGGATCTAAATTATGCAAATTATGTCTATACTAATGGATTTCTTAATACATTTACTACATCAAGCCTTCTAAATCATTGGGTTTATACTATGACATAAGGTTGTTAATAACATAAATGATAAAATATATTTTGGAAGGAAAAGTAATATCAATAAGTAATATTTATTATAAGGTTTTTTAATGTTAATATCAAATAAAATAATAAAATTATAATTTATTGTTATGAAATATCTTACTCTCATGATAACGAATAGTTAATTTGATCCACAATCATGCAAGTAATCATAAAATGATCATATATAATGTATTACTTTTTATAATAAATTACACTAATCATTCTTGAAATTTCGTGAAATTACACAAACAACTTCTACCTTTTAATCATTACAATAATCTTTCTTATATGAAATGTTAGTGTAATATTTACAAACATTAAAAATGTGTCAGTGTAATATATAAGAGGATGTCAATATACACATTTTTTTAAATTGAGGTTAATGTAGAAATAAAAAATAATAGAGAGTGTTTATGTAATTTCACAAAATTTCAACAGGCAGTTAATTTACTTTTTTTAATTATTTAGTTATCAAAGAATATTATCATATATAATTTTATAATTAAGTCTTATTGTTATGTAATAATTATTTATTTTCCTACAAATATTGAGTTTGTCTTCCAATATGTTGCGTTAAGGAAGTATTTTTTTTTAGATTGTGATATGAGACTCTTGAAGTGTAGAGTTTGCTAAGACGAATACGTTTTTATGTAATAAATGGGTTGATGAAATAATACATAATTAAATTCATAGTAGATTTCCATGATACATATTGATTTTAATGTTACACAATCTTTATAAACTGATTTTTTTAATTTTATTGAATTTTTTCTTATTTTACTGTGAAGATCAATGATTTAACTCTTTATTCTTACAATTTAGATTTTTTTTTAACATTTATGTCTAATGAGAATATTATAAATCACAGATATTTGAATGGGTTATATATATTGTCACCGTTAATTATATTTTGAACAATATTTTTATGTTCATTTCATATATAATTTAATGGAATATTTTTTTATAGTTTGTTCTTAATGATATTTTTGATTGGTAGTATTTTATTGGTTTGGTTTTTCTTTCATGAAAATGTATATATTATTTTTATTTTAAAAAATATGTGAAGATGTACATATTTATAATGTTTTTAAAATAACCATCTACGTAATAATTTTAATTTATAAATATTTATTTTTATTTTTTAATAAATTCAAAATTTACTAATGTAAAATTCACCCGTACATTGCATATTTACACATTCTAATATATTTTCTAATATCTAAAACTTTAATAAGTTCACACTTACACTTTTATAATATATAAAAGAAATTACGTTCAGTTGATTAAAAAGTACGTGTGAATTATTACATTTTTATAATATATAAAAGAGCATAATCCTTTATTCTTGGAACAGATAATTTTTTTGTTTAATAATAATAAAAAAAGTATTAATTTTGAGACAATGGTGGCAAGTAAAAGTACCAACATTGCCTTTGTCTCATTTCCAAACACTTCTGTTTACTTTATTCCTTCAGTTTCTTTATGGGTCATCTAAGCATCTTTATTTGTACTATATAGCGACATTTTTCAGCATAATGCTTTTCTTAAAAGTGAAGAAAGATAATGTCGGATATAATCATATGAAAAAAAAAAAACAATTACGACCAGGTCACAACTGTTTGATTTTATACTTCTTTAAAATTGCAATTTTAGTTTCTTTTCAATGATTGATTTGTTATTTTAATTCTTTTATTTTTTTTTATGATTTTAGTTTTTAAGTTTTAGAAAAATCATATTTTTAATTTAATTATCAATTTTAAATATATTTATTTCTTTTTATTTTAAATAAATTACACAAATACTCTTTAAATTTTTATAAAATAACATAAAAATCTATTTTTTTTTATCATTACAATAATCTTTGTAGGAAGTATTAGTATAATACATAAAGAAACGTTGATATAATATTTTTCAGTTACTTATATTTTTAATGTTTACAAGTATTAGCATAATTTATAAGGAAGTGTAAATGTATATTTTAAAAATTAAGGAGATTAGTATAGGAATAAAAAATAACAATAGATGGTTGTATAATTTCATTAAATTTTAAGAAATATTTGTATAACTTTTTTTTATATTTTAATTAATTAAATTATTTTTAATTATTAAATGTTAATTTTTACCTCATTACAATACTAACTTGTCATTAGTCAATTATTAAATTAAAAAGTAAATGTACATAAAATTATGAATTAGGCAAAAATTATAAATTTTATAAAATTTATAGACTAAAATCATAAAAAAATGAAAATCAAAGTTGTAAAATAGAAATTAAAAGAGGATCAAAATAGAAATTCATTCAATTTTGTTATAACTTTAACATGTTGTAAATAAATTTCAAATACAGGCTTGTTGCATAAGTTACAACGTTAATATCATTTTATATGCTACATTAATATTTTTTTGATGTGTGTAAACATTATACTATATATTACACTAATTTATTGTAATGATTAAAAGACAATAGGTGTTTATGTAATTTTACAAAATTTTAAAATGATTAGTGCAGTTTATTATAAAAAAATAAAATATTATATAATATTACTTGCATGATTATGGATCAAAGTAATTATCCATTATCATGAAAGTCTTTTGACAAATATTTCAGAACAACAAATTTTAATTTTATTATTTTATTTTATATTAACATTAAAAAACCTTATAATAAATATTGCTTACTAAATTTATTTTTTTCAAAACATATTTTATCATTTATGTTATTAACAACCTTATGTCATAGTATAAATCAAACAATTGATTTATGTTTCTCAACAGCATTATTAAAACACTTTTTTTAGTGTTAACTCATGATTTAAAAGGCTTGATGTAATAATTGTATTAAGAAATTCATGAGTATAGACATTATTTCCATAATTTATATTCTCATTCAAATAACATGCAGTTTCATAATTGAATAAAGTATTTTTTTTTAATCAATGATAGAATAGTCATTTTTCTGAAATCATAAGAAATACCCCATTGATCATAAACCTCATAAAACTTTGTTAAGTTATATTCATCACCACCATCTGTCTTTAGGATTTGTATTTTCTTTCAACATTGTCTCTTTACCATCACCTTGAACATTGTCAACACATTTAACACCTTATCTTTTCTCATGATTAAGTAAACCCACATTTTTGTATTGCGGTTATTCACAAATGAGACAAAATACTTTTTTTCTCTCAAAGTGTTACAGTATTCACAGAGCCACACACATCAAAGTACACCAACTCTAATGGATCAAAAGTTTTGAGTTGAAATTTTGAATTAGAGGATTTCCTTTATTGTTTTGCTTGAACACATCCTTGACAAATCTCATGTGGTTTTTGTATTAATGATAAACTATGCATCATATTATTTTTACTCATTTCTTAAAGGCTTCCCTAATTTAAATGTTTGTATTTCAAATGTCATAATCATCTCTCATCTTTTATTGTTGATGCCAGATACTTATATTGGCAGGTTTAGATGTCAATCTTGAATGTTCTATTTTTAGACAAAGGAATTTTTAAGACTAACCTTCCTTTGATAGCAAACAACATCAAATTTTTTTATGCTAACCTCATTGAGCAACCCTTTTTAACCAGTTAACCCACACTTAAGAGATTTTTGTTAATACTAGGAACATAAAGAACATCATGAATATAGGTTTGCCTAACTTTTTTTGCTTAATCAAAATTCTACTAACCCCTTTTGCAAAACTAAAGATGTCATCCACAAACCTTACCTTGTTCTTTACATTTTTATCTAATTCAATCAATCTTTCCTTGGGTTTCTACACATATCACTAACAACACCATTTGTGTTGGGAAATAAAGTAAAAAATAATTATATTAGAGGGAAAGAAGGTGATCATGTTTCTACATCTTTTGTGACTAACTTTTACAATTCATTTCAATGTTTTAAACTTTATAAAGCTACATGTAACTTCTAAATTTTAAACAAAAGTTTGTCTCATTTATAAGTTTAGTTGATTCAATTTTCTATGAAAATAAATATTTAAAATTAAGATCGACCATCATAATTCATTTTGAGTTATTTTTCTTACCCGTACAACTTGTCCAACTATCCAAATTTGACCAACAACTATTTTTCTTCCTCAAGTAGTGTGAGTATTGATTGAGTTTGGAATTCTTGCTCAACCCTAAAAAATAGCCTTATATTACAATATGAATTATTTAATATAAATTTATAATATAATTTATATGTTCAAAAAATATTTATTTATTATGTTTTAATTATAATATAATTCATATATTTAAAATAATTTATTTATTTTAAATTTTAATTATATAAAATAAAATATTTCTGTTGTGCATTCAACAAGTTAAAACACTATTATACTTAATATTTGTATAAATTAACTAATCATACCAACAAAAGTTAGATATAGAGATAAGGATTATCTCTCACGACATGTTGAATGAAAGTTCAAATTTTTGTTTGAGAGATAATCATATTTAGTACTCAATAGTAATTTGAACAAGATTTCTATATATAAAAAGTATCTATGGAAAATTAAAGAAAAAAAGTTAATTATACATCTTATTAAAATCATAAAATGAAATATTGTTGAGTCATGTTTCTTACTATATTGATTGTATTTTATTATTATTATTATCAAATAATAGAAATCAATGTTTATGTAATCTTGTGATTTTTTTTCGTCTCATTGGCCTTTGTTTCAAGTGAATCGAATTAATGAGTCAACAAATTGCATGATTTATAGATAATTCAAAAACACCAAGAGATATATTGGGTTTGAATTAATGTTTACAGAATTTGATCTTAAACCATAAATGATTATATTACTTGATTTAGTTGCTTGTTGATCACCCACATAAAAAAATGTTGTGAAGTTTCATCCTAACCATATTTATTCATTTGAGACATTTTGAGAGACTAAGTGTATTTTGGATATCATTTAGTTAACATGACATGAATTATGAGATAAAATCAATAACCTACATTATTTTCACAAATTGCAAGACAAGTCCAATATTGATAAAATTTCTTATTATGATTTTTTTTTCTATTTAATTGCATTGCTCAATTTCAATATTTCATCACTTTTTTTTTTATTTTTCCAATAAATTTAGAATCCCCATCAATCCTAATCCTAATTATTTTAATAATTTCATATTTTATCATTTACATAATCATTTTAATTTTTTTATTAATAATTAATAATTAATTTTATACATTTATTTAGTTTAATTTCTATATATTAGTTTAAAAAAATTATACCCTATCAATTAATTAGAAATCATGATAAACATGACTTTAGGTAATTAATACAAAAGTTAACAAAAAATCATATATAAAAAATCATTACAATGTCAATAATAAACTATTTTTCTTGTTATTATTTTAGACATGGGGTGAAAATATGTTAGACTAGATTGAACTTGAGCGTGACCTTAGTTAAAAATACATAACTTGAGTTTGATTTGTTTATTTGTTATAAACCTTTTATAAATGTATAACTTAGTCTACATCAGAGCCAATGTGAGCTACAAGTTTGATTTATGACTTATTTTGTGATAATTTAATACTAAAATAAAGATAAATATATATATGTTAGTCTTTATAAGGATCAAGTTTAACTTGTTTATATGATACAAACATATTCATGATAACTATTTAAAAACCTTTTATTATAGTGCTTCTAAATAGGATATAAGTTTATCTTTCAACAAATACAAGCTTTAGTTTGACTCTTTATATAAATCAACATTCTTAGCATTAAAAAAGATAATAAATATAAGATTTTAATATATTATAAGAAATTTAATATAATAATAAATGTTTATTCATTTTTAGATAGGTTGATTTATAGGTTTAAAAGACTTTTCAAAAAGTTTAGAGTTTGACCCTTTTAATCGAATAAGGTTTAATAAAAGTTGTGATCTAATTTACAAGTATTTTTGAAAAAGTTTTGTCTAATCTAGGCTTGATGTATGTTACGTAATAAATCTTTATTGAACAACTTGACTTATTTTTATCTCTAATTTTATGTAGTTCTAATAATTTGTTTGAAAAATAACTAAGGTTATTTAAATAAATATATTTTTATCCCTAAAAAATGAAAATTTTTTAATTTTAATCCTTATAAAAATCTTTGATTTTCATCCTTAAAAATTGAAATAATTGTTTTTGTCCCAATGTCACGTGACATTTGTTAATTACTTATGTTTTTAATGAAAGTTCAAATGATCATTTTAAAAATACCTATTAGTGTTAGAATATGATATTTTTAAAAAAATTTATAGATTCTTAATATAATATAATATATTTATCTAAAAATGAATGTTAGAAAGAAAATTAGAGATCTTAACTTTTGAAGGAATTAAGAACATATATTTTATTTTATAGGACTCAAAATCTACTTATTTTATAAGAACAAGAAAATAGTGATTTTAAATTTTTGAAAGATAAAAATTAAAGAAATTTTTTACAAAGATCAAAATTAAAACATGTTCAT
>JAMLFT010001399.1:0-31025 GCA_026544285.1 Pachyrhizus erosus
ATATGTGATAAGTGACATAATAAAAAAGAATGAGAGAAAAGAAAATCTGGTGAAAAAAAGATGAAAGGGAGAATTAATATATGTTAATAATAACTCTCGAACTTTATCTAGCAATATGAATTTTATACAATTTTAATTGTTTCAAAGAAGAATAGGTTTTAGTAATTGAATTTATATACAGATAAAAACTTTATCAACCACCAGTCTAATCTAATGAAAATTAAGTAATCACAGGTGATCATTAAGTAATCTAATGCATTGTCTTTTTTCCTTATTTAAATATAAATGAAAGAAAGAGGAAATATTAATTACAAAAAATGGGATAATAGTTAAGGTCGTATTTCATGACTTGCCTTGTCTTAATAAAAGCCACAAGGTCAATACTCAATAGAATAGAAATTGGTTCCCTTGTTGGAACGGACAATATATAATGCTAGACAAATGCTAATTAGTAGTGTATATAATAGGGGCATTGATGGTATTTGCTAAGAAAATAGATTAAAGCTTTCATTAAAAAGTATTTAATAAAACGTGTTTTAGTGCTCTTTAACCGATTACGCTCATAGGGTACTTGTTAACATACCCATAATCTAATTTCTTTTTTAAAATAAAACATACCGATAACCTAATTATATCTATATCAAAATTAATTGTTATTTATGAACTTTGTGACTCTAAATTTTTATTAGAAAAACAAAAACATACTGTATTTTCCTCCTTTAGACTCTCATTCTCTCTTATTTTAAAATACACACTACCTCCCTTGAAAAAAATGTATGTAAGTAACATCTAAGCCCACTTTAATAGAAGCAAATTTTTTAGAGATTTTTTTTTTCTCTCGCTATGTAATTCTTGACATGATTGACAACTGACTAGTTTTAATCAATATAAAATTTATAACCGTAAAGATGAAATTTCAAAGGCAGCAATAAAAGTATTTAAAACTTCATTCTGTCATCTAAAATATTACAATCAATAATAGATATTCAAAAATACTTATTAATGATATTAAAAGTTATAGAAAATATAAAACATCACTAGGAGGAATATTCATTGTTATTCACCATCACAACCATTAGAAGATTTCTTTATATTAAAAATCACAAAATGCAACGCATCTTTAAGGAAGTGTATATTTTAAAATAAATGAAAAAAGAAACACATAATTTAAATATCTCTCCATGAAAGAAATGGAATTTAGTCCAAAAAAGAAACAAGGGTTTCATACAAAATAAACACCATTGTTAGCTTTTTGACTAATTCTAGATGTGTAAACAGCAGCACTTATCAAAAGCTTCTATTATCCCATTAAATAAGTTAACAAGTTGATTAAGGGTATCCGCATGTGTAAGCCATTTGCTCTCATCTTAACCTATTCTTAATGAAAGCGCATTTGACTATACGCGATGTACCCTCATCATTATTTATTTTTACTCTTTTTCTCTCTTTTCTAATATAGATATTCTATCTCCCTCTGTTATAATTCTATTGCTAGGAATTGCTGATCCACTCCATTGCATGCTAGTGCAAGTATATAAAGTTACAACCGAAGAATGGCTCGAAAAGATTTTGATTAATGGCCTTGTGAATTTAGACCTTATATATATATACCATTTGAAAACTTCCCCTTTGTTTTCTTCATTCAGTTGAAGTTCCTGTTCCTCTATACTTGTATCTGATAGCCCAAAACAGGTAATGTAAGAAATTCAATGCACTAAGCACACACATAAGCCAGTAAAACCTGTCTAGGTGATAGTGGTTAAGGTTGGCCCCAGATAGCCATGGTCTATGTGAGGTACTACCAGTGACACTATTTACTATTGAAACAATTGCTGAACTTAGGTAGTACCCCACAGCCAAAGAGGCCCAAGAGAGTGATGTGGCCAAAGATCTCATCCTAGATGGTGCTTCTGTGAAGAAAAATTCCAACAAACCAGCCAAGGTGAAAAGATCAGCAGAACCAAGGAACAAGTATTGGAAAGCAATCCAAAAGAATGAGATAGGTAGTGGTTTGGTTGCATCATCTAAAAGGCCAGAGTGAGAAGCCACCCTTTTCCTTTTCACTTCAACAACTACTGCCACTGCCATGGCCACTATAGAGAGGACTAGTCCAATTCCAATTCTTTGGAGGTGATTGATTCCCGTTTCTGATTTGGTCAATTTTCTTGCAAGTGGGATGATGATGTGGTCATAAATTGGTGCCAGGATCATGATGAAGAGAACTGGGAAGATTGGTAAGGAGGCTGGTGGCACCTTTAGGGAACCAAGTTTGGTGTTCATAGTTGCAGCTTGTTCAACAGAGAAAGTGGATAGCTGAGCCAGACAACAGTTTAGCATAATGGTGCAACCAAATATGGGTAGTACTTTCAGCACTATCTTCACATCTTCTACTTGCTCCACAGTGCATTCTATTGATGAACACATTGGGTTGTTTTCAACTGCTCTATTGAGAAATTTGAGGCTGTTTGTTAGGGCTTCATTTTCCGTGTTTGCATTGGCAGCTTCTTTCCCTTCTTGTTTTCTACCTGAGTGTAGATTAGAAGGGCTTGAAGTCATATTCACCACTGCACTTCTAGAATTTCTGTTGAAGAAGCCGTTAAGTGAAGCAGCAAGAAGCACCTGTTTGGTAAAAAACCAGGAAGCATACATAATTCAAAGAGTGAAGAGAATTATGGAGCATTAAATGGAGAAAAATAAAGCCCCTCTAACATTTATTTGGATAAACTCTTTAATAATTACTTACAAGAAATAAAGTTAAATAAATTAATTTTTTTCATAAGTTAAAATTAAATGTTAAAAAAATTAAATGATGTTTTTTTTATAAAAGTTAGAGTATAAAGATTGATTTTAACTAATAAGAAAGACTTAACTTATTTTACTTTCCTATTTTTTTCTATAAATATTTATTAGGTCCAAAGAGCTTACCTAGAAGCTATTTCTTTTGGTTTTTTCTTGATAAAATTAAAGAATCTAATCCATTCTTAAATACTTTTTTTTTAAGTTGGTGATTTGATCTACCTTCTAAGGACATGAACCCCCATCCCCCAAAAAAAGAGTATAGGGTAAATACTTCCTTAGAGCTAAGCATATATATATATCTGGGAGAAAAAAACACTAATTACTATTAGTTATTACCTTCAAAATGGTTGTAAGTGGACTTCCAGAAGGGATCTTGCTCCTATAAGTAGTAGAGCCTGCCAAGAACACTGGGATAGATGCAAATATGGTTATAGTAGAGATTCCAAAACCCCATTCCCACCCTTTATTGTCTTCAACCCACACTACAAATGTAACTGCAATAAGGGCACCACATGACAAACAAAAGACAAAGTAGTTGAAGAAGGTCGATCGTTGCTTCCTTCCTGATGGAGTGTTCTCATCAAATTGCTCAGCACCATGTGCAGGCAATGACCCCTTAATTCCACCAACTCCAAGAGCCACCAAATAAAGACCAGAAAACAACATTGCTGCTTTTCCACCACTAACTTCATGGCATGGAGTGTCTGCGTTACATGCTGGTGGCTTCAGTGAAGGCGCACGAGCTTGTATAGTAAGCACAATCAATCCCTGCACAGTGCACACACAAGTTCTTATTCCTTAGTCATGGACAGATGCGCAAAATAGTATTGAATAAGAATGTTATACATTCTTTCAAGTTCTTTTATATTTAATTTC
Organism: Pachyrhizus erosus; assembly: GCA_026544285.1. Classification (NCBI taxonomy): domain Eukaryota; kingdom Viridiplantae; phylum Streptophyta; class Magnoliopsida; order Fabales; family Fabaceae; genus Pachyrhizus; species Pachyrhizus erosus. Next base: position 3,676 of record JAMLFT010001399.1, read on the forward strand.
TAATGTGCTAATTGCTAAGCCTTGGGGTCCAATTAATCTGATGTAGAATAAAAAACCTTTACAAAATATCGTCTGGGTTTCCAATGAATTCAAATGCACATATAGACAAAATTGTATTTTTAGAAAAAAAAAATTGTACATAAAATTATACAATACAAAAAGAAGAGAATGTGAGATAGGATGAAAAGAGATAAAAAGAAAAAAATGTTAAAAATGTATTTTATAATTTTATAATTTTTATTAAAAAATAAATTTATTTAAGACAGTATTGAATATTAGATATGAACTTCTCTTTCCACAAAAACTTAAACCTCAATTCATTGTAAAATACCAGCCTCTTCCTTTAAACCTATTTCTGTTCGTATTCGATCTATAAATTTATTGCATGGATAATATAACTCATTATTAATGTTTGAGTTCTCAATGCACGTATGAACATGAAATTATGAAAGTCAGCTAGTGAAATACCATATACCTAAAGAGTACAACGTTTACCATTTCTAAAATGTGACCAAATAAGGAAATGTCACCATCTATTGATAAAATATGGACACATAAGTGGGCCTAGGCCATGTGCTCATCCCACTTCAGCCACTGGACTGTATAGCATAGATAATGACATCTTGTATCATTCTATCAACTACAGATCTTGATAGGTCACTGTGAGATTTTGGCGTTTTAAGTAAGGTGTATATATATACACATAAATATTCCTATACAGTCCTAGATTAGTAATATTTCCCTAATGTGACTATCAAAATGGCATCCACGCACTTGGTTTGGTTTCATGAAACTTCTTTAGAGGTGCTTAATTACAGCTTAGTTTGGTATGTTAAAGTTGTTTGATTGCAAATATCTAGAATCGGTTCATTCCTTTTACCTAATTTCTGCCCCACATCTCTAACTGTCTGAAATATCCACGTATAAATTTAAACATCATAAATACTAATGTATTAAATTAATAGTGTATATATATATATGTGTTAGATTAGACCTTATAACTAATTACACATCCTACAGTTTCTTTTGAAATTACAGAGGATTTGACTTCGTGTTCCATGTTAGATAAGCCTTGACATGTGGCATACCGAGGATAAACTAAACAATTAATATCAAGAACAGAATAATATCTATTCAAATAAAGTACTGACTTTTCAACATCAATTTTTATTACACTTCAATGACTTCATTTTATATTCACTAGAAAACAACCGTTTTGCTCTCAATCTATTAAGTGACGTGATACTTTATATGAAAAAAAAGTAAGAAAGTATAAATTAAAAGTGACGTGAAGGAAACAATATTCATTAATGAAATGATGTTACAAAATATACTCCAGATCATCGAGAATGGTGTGAGTACAATTTGATTTTGTGACCAAGCAATTTTTAATTTCACCAATTTCAAAAAATTATTAATCAAGGTCTTGATCTATCAAATTCAAACAAGCAAAATTGTGCAGAAGAATATAATACCTCTAAAGATTTTAATTGTGTTCATATTGGGTATATTATAGGTAAGTTTGTGAAAAAATGGAATAATGTATGATTATTAAATACTAGTATTAAATAAAACTAACAAGAGGGGGAAAAAATTGGTAAGAAACAAGTGTACTGTGTACTCGGTTATTAGTAGCAGGAGCTGATGATGGCGTACAGAGAAGGGCATGTGTTTTTTAGAAAGCTAAAACGACAACAGATGTTACTTTCCATGTTCAATCTTGACTGAACGAAATCTGTGTTTATCCAACATGTGGCAGTGGCACAAAAACATAGGGGTCCTAGGCATTCCCAAGAAAATTGAATATACGTTGCATGAAAGATGAATATAAATAGATGGGTCCCCCTTTATCTTTTAAATTAAATTAATTTTCTTCTGACTTTTTTTTTCTTATGACACCAAAATAATAAATATATAATATAACCAAAGAAAAAAAAAAGTCTTGCTTATCGGTACCTAAAGACACTAATTAATGAATCAAGAAATACTTTTTATTATTTAAATTGTATTAGAAATAATAAAAGAGTGTATTATTACATTTTTTTAATAAAAACTTTTCACTTATCATTTTCCAGGAAAAAACCTTCCCCACCAACATTATTGTTATTTTGTCTCATTCACTCTTATGTGTCACACGCCACTTTTTTCTCTCTAGTACTGTTTGTCTTTCTTACAGCGTGTTTGCATATGCGTTTTTGACGTGAATTTTAACGTCTCCTGTGGTGCTATACATTGTAGGTTTCACGTTTTTAACCATTTGGATGTGATTTTCCATGTCCAAAACGTCTATCCAAACACACACTTAGCCACCACTAGCAGTAGATCTCTTGCACATTTTGGAGTTCAAGGTTAGCGTTGTACCAATGTGAGGAGAGATAAAGCTACCTACATGCTTTTCTTCTTTTCTTTTTTTTTTTCTCTTTCCCTTTCCCATTTTGTGCCTTAAAATATGATTCTTGACTTAGACTAGTATCTTAGTGGGCGTTGGCTCATGCAATTCATGAGGTTTTCTATGACCAAGTGCGCAAACGAATGCAGCAAAAAGAAAGCGAATCAAAGGGACAGATAAGACAGTTTTTTTTTTCTTTTTTTAATTAATTTTTTTAAATCATTTTTTCAATTCTATTAGCGATTTGGTTGCATCATTTGATGCAGTCCCGTCTTGCAAGTTGCACGCAAGTTGTGTTTGCACTTTGCAACTTGCAATTGACTCAGATTCTGGCTAAGACACATCATGGTTTTGAAAGACGCTTGCTCTTTAAGGAACCCAATGCTAATCAAAACTCAATCTCTTCTGTCCCCTTCTCTCTCACTCTTCCTAATCAACAATCATACAACAATGGGAAAAGGGACATAAACAAACACAAAATTAAGGTATGAACAATAATTGTGAAGTGTTGAGAGAGATTAAATTAAAGTCCTATACTCACAAGGAGAGAGAGTATATGGTGGTGGAGGGTGCATACCAGGAATTCAATAGCTGCACTTATCAGATAGATGTGATAAGTGGTGAAAAAAGCATCAGATAAGAAACCTCCAAGGAGGGCAAGGAGGAAGGCTGTTCCCATGAAATTTGTGACATTGTTAGCAGATTTGGAAGGGGACATGTGCATGTACTGCCTCAGATACAGCACCAAATTGCTTGCATTGGCTAGATATGCTAGATTCTCCAATATCTCCACGACTGCACAAACACACGCACACACATTGAAAGTAGTGCCACATATATATGATTTATAGCTATCATCAGTCATCACATACATATAAAGTAATAAACAACCAAATTGGACTGGCTTCAACTCCAACCCCAATACTCCCAATTCAATCATCTAGTACATAATACATACACACATAACTATATATGTATATGTATATGTATATAAATATAGTAAACTATAGAGAGATAGAGAGAGGAGAATTTGGCACAAACCCAAAACAAAGGAGGCTGCAAGCATGCCACCATGGCGGCCTCTGAGAGCAGGCTTGTTCCTCCAGTTCACATAGCCTTCCCATCTCTGGTTTTGTTCTAATTCCTATACAAGAGAATCAGGAAAAATAAAAGTGAAATTAAAAGAAAATAAATAAAATCATATATGAAGTAGCATGTGATATAAATTAATTAAGGAGAAGAAGGGAGGTGGGTGAAGGTAGAAGAGTGCAAGAGGTAGAGGGAAGAGAAACCAACCATGATTCTCTTTCTTTCTCTCTCTCTCTCTCTCTCCTCTGTGTGGATTTGGATCTGTGAGAGAGAGTTAAAGGGAGTTGGCTGGTGGAGGATTTAAAGAGAGTGGAAGGAAAGGTGCAACTTGGGCAGAATGGTCAAGACACTGGTCTGCAACTATTAATAACAAATTGGCTTTATTTTCTTTTCTACACACACATACTCTTTTGCATCTTTATGAAACGTATATTTCCGTATCATTTCTTTTGTATTTAATTAATAATTAATAAATTCATGACCTCACTTACAAAAATAATAAATGCATGATTTTTAGCGTATATTTTCCTTAAAAGAAGATTTTCTTCCTTTTCCGTTATTATCGTAGTAAGAAATATATTTTGGTGTTACTTATTAACAATAAGTTATTATTATTATAACATAGTTTCACTTCATATTTTACTATCTGATTTTTGTTTCTCTTCATTTATTTGTTAATCAATCAATTTTTTATTTCTTTATTTTTATTTATTTTCTCTCTCTTTCTTGTACTTATGCACTGCAAATTAAGTGTCCATTTATCATTTTCTTTATAAAATTTTCCGGCAATACAATTTATGTTTCTTATTCTTCCATATACTATTGAACTTTAAGAATAAATGATATTCCCTTTTAGTTTCTTTATGCTCATTGACAACTAAATGAAATCATTTACAATCATAAGAAATATTTTTTTAATTACTTTATACTATAGTTTAGTTTTTATGTATTATCAGTGTAAAAGATTTTACACGGTCAACTAATTGTGTGAGGTATTTGTTGCTTCAAGTGAAATTATTATTTTTTTAAATTAGATCTTAAGTTCAAACTTTATAAATAAATAAAAATATAATTGAGAGAGAAAATTTTATTAAAAGTGACTAGTTGGTTTTTCAACAAAAATTAACCATAAAATAAATTGATAAATACTCTGTATCAATTTTATGGTGACAAAAAAAAAACTAATTATATTGAAAATTAATTAAAAATTATATTAGGTATAGTTTTTAAAATAATTATTATAAAAATTAATTAACTTATCATACATGAAAATTTGTTATTAAATTACAAAATAAAGATTTTATATTATAAGTACCTTTAAATTAAATTGTTGTTATTATTGATTTAGTAATAATAAGGTCTAGATATATCTTTAACCTACTTAATTTTAAAATGTGTATTATTTCAATTACTTTAATTTTTTGAGAAAAATACATTTTTTTACTTTTAGAATTAGGTAAATTTAATTTTATCGTCAATCATGTTCTATATAAATATATTTAAATTATTATTTTTATTCAAATATTAAGAAAATTGTGATAAATTTTAAATATGAAATTATATATTAAAGACAAATATACAACACGAAAAAGATAGCTAAATTCTGTAATTTGCCATCTTAAAAATAATTTGACAGGTGAACTAATTTTGTTAAAAAAATTCCTTTAAAATAAAAGATTATGCAAATAATCTTAGAACTATCTCGTCCTAGAATTAAGATAATAAAGTGAAAAGAATTTTTTTAACAATATATTTTTTAATATACTCTTTTTTGAATTTTTTTTTATTAATTAAAATTTGATGAAAATTATAAGAATGAAATTGAGTCTTGAAAGAAGATGACTCAAAAAATGTAAAAGACTCAAAAGAAAAAAAAAATTAATATAAATGAGTACATGTATGGTTATTCTAGAAAAAGAAGGATGACACATATAGGAGTTTGGATTTGGAGTATAGCTATTTATAGCAATTTTAAACTTGTAATATAGTTGAATTCTCTATTGACCAATTTGGCTAACAAAACATACTTTTAGACTATTGGCTATATAAGATTATTGATTAATTATTAGGATTATATAATGTCTCTTTTTATTATTGACTTTTGATGAAAATCATAACAAATAAATTTAGTTTTAAAAGAAGAAGACTTAAAAGAAGATAACTCTAAAGAAAAAGACTTCAGAAAAAAAAAAAAAAAAAGATGACTCATATGAAGAAGAATACTCAAAAGAAGACTAAGAAGAAGAAGGAAAAAAAATGTAATAGGAATGAGTGTAGGTATGAAACTATATCATTCACCTTACTCTTACATACTCACACCTATACATAAGGAGGGATCAAGCATATTGGCTTGACTAGAAGGGACTTTTGGCAGCTTCATGTATAAGAATTAAACTTGGTGTATTTTGAGGATGAATTTGAGTTATATTTTAGATCGTCTCAACCTATCTCAATATTTTATATTATTTTAAAAGTATCATTTTTAAAAAATTATATATTAATAATAGAACTTCTTAACTTAATAAATGATATTTTGTTTTAAATGATACTATATGTATATTCATATTATTTATCTTAAAATATATCTTTATCTAATTATATTTTTCTTTAATTTTATAATTAATTATATATAATATTAAGATTAAAATATTCTAACAAGTTGGGTTGACTTGATTGTATCCCAAATATTGTTGGATTATGATTGGGTCGAGTTTGAGTTCATAAAATTGATCATAATAAAATTTTAAACTAAATAGAGACATAGGTTAACCCATCTTGCAAACATTTTTAGGATCAAGTTACATTAAGAATAAGTTACATTAAGAATAACTTTGATTGCTAGATTTAAAGAAGATAAAGGATAAAGATAAAAAAATCATTTTTCAACTTTTTTTAAAAAAATAACTTGATCTATCTTTTAACATCATAACATAACAGTTGAAATTAATGTCAGAAATTAAAAATAAAAACATAATAATTTATTAAAAATTTATGAGAAATTAAAAATTAAAAAGAAAATAAAAGAAAATATTAAAAATATATTTTATTCTAAAAATAAATTTAATTGATTTTAAAAATAAAAAAATTTAATTTATAAATATTTTAAAAACTAAAATTACGTATAATCCAAACTAAAGAATTTATATCTATACTTAGTCTAATATTAATTATCATATGGCATATGTAAACCCGCTTCCGGTGCTAAAGGCTAAAGCAGTTCAGGTTCTTGGCAATTGACGTGCACCTAATATATATTTTCTTTTGGTACCGTACAAGTAACATTTTAGATAATATTTAATTTTTCTTGTTTTACACTAAAAAAATGAATATTTATGACATTATATATGAGAAAAATAGTTATCCCTTGTTAGGCGTATTTGTTAAACTAACGTATTAGAATAGATATTAAATCTGTACTTGATTTGAAACTTAATAAAATTATTTATTTGGATTTTAATAATATTTTAATAAAACCAGATAGAATGAAAGAAATATATGATTGAGTTAATTCGATTTGTGGATATATTATATAAATTTTAACATTTATATAACTAAATTATAATATTAGAAAGGTATAAATTTAAAATTAAGTATGTTTCATAATGTATATTTGAAAATAAATATAACATCATATTATACAAAATATGATTGATTGAGTTAAGAGATTTTATTATCAATGTTTAATTATTAAAAAATATGGGACGATGGACTAGTTGGATCCATCCTAATTATAATCTTGAAGACGTTTTTAGAACATTTTGTGTCTAGTTTTTGAAATTTAAGTTCCCCTTCGAGTGATTTTTCGTTTTTAATTTTAAAATTAAAATTTATGTTAGTTGCGTTTTTAGTTTTTTTATAAATTAAAGAGAAATAAAATAAGTCAAGTATGGTATCTTATTTTTTTTTTATGAAATAATGTAATATAAAAAATTATATACATATATAAATAATTAAAAATAAATAATAATTAAACTTTAAAATAAATAAAAATAATAAAAAATTAAAATATAAAATTTTATAACAAAATAAATATATTAAAATTATATAAATAATATAAAAATAATAATAAGAAGAAAAATAATAATAAAATATAATATTAATACTTTTTATAATTGATGTTTAATTTTTATTAAAAAAAACTATACATAAAAAATATAATAACATTAAATAAAAATATCAATATAATGATGATAGTGACGACAACAATAATAACAAATGATGATAATATTTTCAGTGGTAGGGTGCTGATAAGAGTAGAGACAATAAAGATAATGATAGTGGTGATATCGAATAATTACTATAGTGATAAAAAAATTCATTATTTAAGATAATAAAAGCTTTTTTTAAACTAACTATCAAAATCACAATATATTTTTTCTTAGTTGTGAAAATGAACGTAACTCATTTTGAAAACTAACTGAAAATTATTTCAAATTTATATTTTCTCAAATGCATTTTGTATTGACAATTACATTTGAAAATAAAACATAAAAAATTTACAATCACTCCAAACAAATCTTTATTTATCAAACACTACAAATAAGATCAAATTACGACTAATAAAAAAGTTAAAAATTAACTAAAATGACATATCAAACATACACATAAAAATATAAATTTTATTTAGATTAAATGTTATCATATAACATTTTTTTGAGCTCAAGATATATCCCAATTGAAAGCTAAAAGATTAATATCTTAAAATTTTGTTAATAAGATAATTTTTTTACTAAATGTTTTTCAATACACATGAATTTAAGGATCAAATATTTAATCATATATACTTAAAGACATGATTATTTGTCAATCATATCATACCATATTGATAATAATGTTTATATCCATCTATCCATATTCAAATTCATACTATGTACAATTAAGAGTTCTTCTTCAATAATTATTTTATATATGTAAAACCTTCTCAAAAGTTAGAGTTCTTTAAAATTCTTCCCACCTACACTTGATATGACCTATTATAAATATATGTTATTAACAAAATAATTATTTAATTATATATATTTAATTATTTTTGAAATTGTATTTTAATAACAATCCAATTAGTTTAAAATAAAGGAGACAATATATATGTTTTAGTATATATTTTATTATCTTTTTAACATTTAGAGTTATGGGTCTTAATAATTTTTTTCTCACAAATAAGTTGTTAGTTTGATAAAACTGAGTTTAATTCTACCAATAACAAGAATAATAATCCAAAAAAAAAAATTACAGAGTATTTTTATCAAGAGACAAAACTAATCAATCAAGCTACGAAAATTCATATAAAGAATCGTCCTCTCTCTAAAACCACTCTTTATATACAGGAACCTGATGATTGAAATTCTCACTGCATATATAAGGTATTGTAACTAACTGACAAGTCAATTGATATTAATCACCCTTGATTTCAAAAACTTAATTAATATGATTTCTTTAAAATAAATTATGATATTATCAGTATTTTTAATTAAAATTTATGGATAAGTTAATTAATAGTACATTATAGACAAATATAATACACGAAAATAAACTTTTGCATGAAAGTACACAGACATTTAAACCATTAAAAATACATTTATTGTATTTTTTATTTTCCAATAATTTATTGTTATAATAATTTAAATACAAATGCTTTTTCCTTTATAGTGACTTATCGCCGGAGTAATTTACCCTAAAATTAATGATGACATATCGAGTTGTTAATCCATCAATAACCTTGATCAAAATAGTATGCTGAGGACAAATGTCATCTTCAATCATTTTATTAACTAAAAATGAACTCTAATTTGTAAATATCATTCAATAACAAAATATATAAAAAAAATTACGTTATAGATTTTTTTATAAAAATATTAACATCAGTCTTCATGGTTGACTTTAACATTTAAAGGAGTTATGTTGTTATTAGTATTTTTTTCTTAATGAAAAATATTTAAAATGTTTAAAATCAACTTAAAGTTGACATTAATTTTTAATAAATAATTAGTAGCAGTGCTCAAAATCAGTTTAAATAATGATATTAACAAAATCATATTTTAAAAATAATTAATATATGTATTGCTTGCCTTTGAAGTTCAATGACACCTTCAAACCACGTTAGGTGAAATATTCTTTTAAAGTTTATGATTGTGTATTTGAGTGAGAGAGAGGGAGAGCAAAGAGGTTGGAAATGAGAAAAGAATAGTAGTTTAATGACTTTCCTTCTTTAGACGATAAAGCTATTCTTTGACTTTTTTAAAGAACAAATTTGAAAGAACTATGGTTTTTGTTATCATTTATCCACAGAGGGGGCAGGTGCAGAAGAAAAGACTGATTAAAATTACAAATAAGAATAATTTATGTATTGATTCATTGTCTTGTGCAAAGATGGTAAGAATAAATACCTCTAATCATAATTAGGTGAGAGTGTGGCTAATTTAGGCACCACATGTTAGCAGTGATTAATATAATATTGGTATACAAAAGTTCCTGTTTTGTTTTCCACACAGTCTACTCCTACCCTGGGTGACAAAAGTTAAATGCAAACTTAAGAAATCAAAGAAATATTAAAATTACCTTTAAAACTTAAGTCTGTAATATATATATACATTGTTTAAAATTATAAATGTTAATCCAAATATATACTAACATAGCAAGTTCTAGGGTTCAATACTCCTATGTTTCACCTATTTTCTTTTTTGTCTGCATGATTCATCAATTCCTCTTGTAACCCACCCTAGCACGATTTAATACTTCACAACTCGTCTCTTATTTACTTTATTTCCTTACCAAATAAATAAAGGAAAACAAGCCTATCTTGTATAAATTTTTCAATACTATTTATTCGTCACTGAAACTATAATAAAGTGTTATTGTATGTATATATATGATAAGTGATAAAATATTTGTAAGGATGCATCTATTTTGTATTGAAAACAACTTCATTTCTGTAAAAAAATGTATATTTGAATAAGGGTCAAATCCAGAATCATATTATTTATACGTCTATTTATTTTGAGTAGGATTACTTGTTTTTAAAGAATATTTATGGTCAGTAAAAATAAATTCAAAAACATATTTATAAAGAATTTAACATGATTTAATTATTCATTTAATTTTTACAATTAATTTTTTTCTTAGTTCTTATATTTAAAAACATTTTTTAATTCTTATACATATAATTTTTATTTTTTTAAAATCTTACATATATTATTTTAATCTGCTTGAATATAAAGGTAAAATTGATTTTAAAAGAAAAGTTTTTGTAACACCATAAATAAATAATTAATTAAATCATTAAATACATATTATTCAAACTAATTAATAATTGATTAATTACATAATAAGATGTAAAAATACAATAAATTTTTCATTTTTTAAATTTATTTCACGAAGACACATTTATAACATAAAAAATGTTAGCATAACTTTATTTATACGATATGTTAGTATATAATGTGTTAGTATAAATTCTCAAAAATAATTATTAATATAATTTTAACTCATCTTTTATAAGAGAAAAAAAAAAGATTATGAGTGGGAAAAAAAGTTATGATACAAGTATAACAACAATTATTTGTATTTGAATGAAAGCATAAAATTATTTTACATTATTATTTGTATATATCCATTAAACTCTAACATTATACCTAATAAAAAGATATAAAGTGAAAACTACATTAGTGACATTTGTAATTCTAGCATTTATGGGTTTGGATATTAAATTGGCTATTTATGAATAAGGTAGGATTCTCGTGCAATAGGAAATTTCGAAACAGGGACCACACGCAACTCAACAGGTAACCGTTTGAGCGCTGACACTTGACCGTTACGTAGAAACATTGGTAGTAAGATTCAAATCCCATACATCTAACAACCCTCCACTTTTTACTACTTCCACTCCCTCCGTACCCAAAAGTCAACCAACCCAACCTTGACACCTGCTCTGTCATTAGCACAATTTTACTACTTCCACTTCCTTACTCCGTAGCGTCCATTTCCCTCCCAAATCAACGTCTCAGATTCAACAAAAATCAAATTCCAAATCTCACACTCACACAACACAACACTGTTCCTCTTCTTTCTTCTTCTTCAACCTCGTCACTCAGTGAATCTGAAACATTCTGAGCGAGCACGTATGTCTAGGTAGCAACAGATATACGAGAATGCCGGTTTCAACTCGGTCTCAGATCAGCGTCACCAACAATAACGGCGAAAACGAACCGAATCCATCAACATCAACAGCAACGAGGCTGAGAAACCCACACCATGGCCTTAAGGAGAAACTCAAATCCCTCACTCTCTTATACGAGCAACAGAAGCAAGCCTCTGCAGCTCTCAAAAACGCCTCTTTCAGGCCTCCTCCAGAGAAGACCGTCATGAGAGAAAACACAATACCCAACACCACAGTCACCAGAACCTTCGTCTTACCCCAGCCACCTTCAAACGACAACGACGACTCAAAAGAAAACGTCGTTCTCGGCGCCGATCGAATAGTGGCATTTTCGTGTCCAAGAAAGACGGCCACTAGAACAACAAATAATGGTTCTATTTCGTGTTCTGCCACCGTGGCTCGGAAACTGTCGATGGGGCCCTTGAGAGGGAGCGTGCAGGAGTCGGAGAGAGTGGAGGGGGGTTCGGAGAAGCAAGGCAAAATTGGGAGCAGGATTCTGGTCTTTGTGAGGTTGAGGCCTATGAATAAGAAGGAAAAGGAAGCGGGTTCGCGGTGTTGCGTCAGAGTCGTTAATCGCAGTGATGTTTATCTCACGGAGTTCGCCAATGAAAATGATTACCTCAGACTCAATAGGCTTCGCGGACGCTACTTTACCTTCGACGCCGCCTTTCCAGATTCCGCTACTCAGCAAGAAGTTTATTCCACGTCGTCAGTTCCTCATAACAACTCTTGTTTTTTCAATCTTCATGCTTGCTATTCTTTATGCGCATTTTTTTTGTTTTTTTGCAACATGATATAGAAATTCTAGTGCATAAGTTTCACAGGGTATCAATTAAGCCTTTGATTTTTCAGGACTTCAGAGCTTGTGGAAGCGGTTTTGCAGGGGAGGAACGGGTCGGTTTTCTGTTATGGGGCAACGGGCGCTGGGAAGACTTACACAATGCTTGGAACGGTGGAGAATCCTGGGGTTATGGTTTTGGCTATAAAGGATCTTTTCAGCAAAATCAGGCAGAGAAGTTGTGATGGAAGCCATGTGGTGCATTTGTCCTATCTTGAGGTTTATAATGAAACTGTTAGGGATTTGCTATCCCCTGGAAGGCCTCTGGTTCTTAGAGAAGATAAACAGGTGCCCTTTCTGAGTTCTCCGAGTTAGGTTGTGTTAATCTGTATTTAGTTTACTAATGTGTGATAAACTTTTGAACGGTCATGTTTTCCTTGTGTTTGAATTTCTACTGAAGATAACTGATCATAATTTTTTGCTCAATTGTGTTGTGTAGGGGATTGTGGCGGCAGGTCTTACACAATATAGAGCTTATTCAACGGATGAAGTAATGTTCTTATCTATACTTTTTAGAAGAACATAACTTTAGACAGCTGTTTCAAGTTTGAATTGCAGCTTTGTTTAGCATTTTTAATTTCTCCTTTTTCTTGTTGCTTCACAGGTGATGGCATTGCTTCAACAAGGAAATCAGAACCGAACCACAGAACCAACTCGTGCAAATGAAACATCTTCCCGATCCCATGCAATTTTGCAGGTATATCGTCAATATTTTTGAGGAAAAGTGAGAAGGTTCCATTTAATGTTTGGATAAAACTTAGGTGCACTACCTTGATTACTTTTCGTACTATTTTTCAATTAAAATTAGAGTTTAACCTTGATAATATGTGCAATAGAGGTTTTTGAGTTACTAATGTGAAACTCTAATTTTGATTAGAGAATGGTACTGATGATACATGGTATTGCAATGTTTTATCTTTTATTTTGTGACTGTGACATGTTATTCTTACTAACCCCAATGCACCTTATTTTGTTACATCTAGGTTGTGGTAGAATACCGAGTTAGAGATGCTGCAATGAATATTATTAACCGAGTGGGTAAGCTCTCATTAATTGATCTTGCAGGGTCAGAGAGAGCTCTTGCTACGGATCAAAGAACACTTAGATCTCTTGAGGGTGCCAATATAAATCGGTCTCTTCTTGCACTTAGTAGCTGTATTAATGCTCTAGTAGAAGGCAAGAAACACATACCATATCGAAACTCAAAACTTACTCAACTTCTCAAGGATTCACTAGGAGGAACTTGTAACACTGTCATGATTGCAAACATAAGCCCGAGTAACCTCTCATTTGGTGAAACTCAGAACACAGTTCATTGGGCTGATAGAGCAAAGGAGATTCGGGCAAAGGTTGAATCCTCACACCATTTCAAGCTAGTGATTCTCCAAATATTGAGACATAAACCTGACATTTTTGTGATGAAGTTGAATAATGTCATCTGTTATATGTGTGGACACAGGTAAGCGATGCAAATGAGGATCAATTGCCAGTGCCGGAGGTAGAAACTGACCAGGCCAAGCTGGTACTTGAGCTGCAAAAGGAGAATCGCGAGTTAAGAATGCAACTAGCACAACATCAACAGAAGTTGTTGACTCTCCAAGCACAAACCTTAGCTTCACATTCCTCCCCAATACCGCCTTCAGCTGAACCTCTTTCCACTCCTCCAACTTCTGCCCAACCAATTGAAAAACGAAGGACTAGATCCTCTTTCTTGGCTGGAACTTGTTTCACTCCAGAAACCAAGAAGAAGGGAGCTGAACTAGCTATCAAGACACTTCAACGGACCGTGAAAACACTAGAGGCAGAGATAGAGAAAATGAAGAAGGATCATAGCTTGCAGCTAAAACAAAAAGATGATCTTATTCGCGAGCTTTCACAAAAGGGTGGAAAACAAACATTTACCACTGGGGAAGTAGGGAAGGGAATGGTGACGAGGGCTAGCTTACTGCCAAAGGAACCAAACAATAGTGAGATGAAGAGTCCAAGTCAACGTTTTAGATCACCAGCCCCAACTGCCAAGAAACGAAGCTTTTGGGACATAACCACAACTAATAGTCCATCAGTTACTACATTAAATGGTAGAAAAACTAGAAGTCATGTACTTGCTGAACCTACTGCACCTCCTCCATCCATGCTTCTTCAGGTACAGTGATCCTTCCCTTCTTTGTCCTTTCTCTTTTCACCTGCATATTTATGCACTGTCCTCTTCAGTAACTGATGCAGATGACTTTGTTATAATTAATTGGACTCTAATACTAGGATTTAGGACACCAAGAAAATTAGAATAAACCTCGTACCTCTTGAACTCCAAGAATGTGATTTGATCAATTAGAGAAGTGTACACATTTGTATATTTGAAATATCAAGATTTTCTACTCCTACTCCTATACACTCTCGATGGTAAAAGTATGCAATCAGTGTTATTATGAGTAGAGAAGGATCCTCACGTTATATTGTAACATTGATCCTAGTTATCATGGGTGCTAAGTTACTAGGTCCGTCTATTAAGTACACTTACCAATTGGTTTTGAACGTAATCAACTCATTCTAACTCAACAAATTCACTAATCAATGTTGGTACAAATTAACCCAGAAAATTCTAACAAGCTTATCCATTTTTCTTTTTTGATTCAGCCTGGTTTTGCTCGTCAAAAAGCCAATATTTAAGTAATTTATGATGCAGTGGAAAGGAAGTTGCCAGAGCACAGTGAAGTACAGTGTTATATAGAGAGAGAGATTGCACGCTTGATATCCTCCTCCTTTGTGACCATCTTTTTATGTACTCGAAGGATGATTGTGTAGTCAGCTGCAGACTGGAGTATCTTTTAGATGCTTTTTCACTCACCACCTCCTTCCCCCCACACCACTTTCATTATTGCATGCTATTAAAGCTTATGGAGAAAACTCCAAAATCTAGGATTTATATGTACATTCATTGTTTTTTCAAACTAGATGCACCAATATTCTTGTACGAATTTGTCTGGGGGCTGGTGATGCTCCTTAAATGAATTTGTGTTAGGCTTGATGTTTTCAAGTTCTTCTGTCTTGGATCTTTTTGGTCGACTCTTGTGAAGGCGTGTTGACATCTCACATCCGTAGGGTATATGTTTAAAGTATCCTTGTAATGATTTGGGCAATCATATCCTCTTCAACTAGTTTTCAAAAGTTGAATGTGGGCAAAGTTTGTTCTCAATTGTAATATTTACATGTGTGTGCAATGAGAGAAATCGTTATATTAAAAAAAATTAACCAAATAATTGTAGTTACTAGATGTGAAATTTGGATGAAGATACAAAATTCAAGATCGTGAAATAAAAAAAATCATTATATTTAAAAATAATAAACCAAATAATTATAGTTCTTAAATGTAAAACTTATATGACAATTCAAAATTTAAGATTGTGAAATAAGAAAAATTATTATATTAAAAAAGAATTATTTAAATAATTATAATTGTTAGATGTGGAATTTGTATAACATTTAAAACTTAAAATGTGAGAAATTTATATTACTTTTAATAACTTATCTATATTATATAATAGTCTTTTAGTAGACATGAATGTTTGTGACGATAATCAATGTTACAAATTATGAAAACTAGTAAAATTAAAATTGAGTGTCTAAGAATATAGAATTTTCAAAAAATAAAAATAAAAACAAAAATTAGAATTCATATAGGTGATTTTTTCAAAAATGATTTTTAATTAAAATTAAAAATAAAATAAATTGGAGGAGAAATTGAGGAATTTGTAAGTGTCGACTTGGTCAATCTCATGCATTTAAGTTGATACATTAACTAGCATGTTTGAAAGTTTTAAATAAAGGCCAAAAATAAACACTTAAAAGTATACAAAACTAAGCAATGATGAACTTAGAGTTTTTGTATTACACTCATACACAATAATAATTTCATAAAATGATCATGATTTTAGTGTTGAATATTTTGGTCTCCTCTAATCCTAACCAACATTAACATTATTTGTATACATGATGAAGACTTAAAACATCTAATCATCTTTCAAAATAATGTATGATCAAAAAATGGAAGTTAGATAAAACCAACATGCATTTATGATGGATACGCCCTACAAAATCAATAGTGATTAGGTTGGTGATTGTTAAAGGCAAATTAGTTAGGAAAAGACAATATAAAAGATATTAGATAAGTTAGCTTAACATTCATAATCCAAAAAGGAGGGCAAGGGGTCACATTCATCTATTAGGTGGTACACTAATAATGTAAGGATTTGCAAATTTTGTAATAAAAATGACATGTTATTCTGATATACTATTATAGGTCAAGGTTTGTTGCTTCAATTTAGAGTACAAAAATTGTAGGTAGATCAAGATTTTCTCATATTTAAACTAATTAATTTACTTTTGTAAATTTGAGTCTTTGTTGTTGAATTGTAGAAGTCCAGTTATTTCTTATGCATTCAATAGTTTGATTTTTTTTTTATTAATTTCTTAAATATTTATTAATTTTAATTTTAAACTTTGGATCTTGATATATTGTATTAAGTTGAAGAAATTTTTTTAGATAAATTAAATTTTAAGATTACATGGCAATAAAAATGATGTCTCCTGCATTTAATAATTTATTTCTATAATTTTATTTTCAATTTTGAAATTTTTTTATCTTTAGTTTAGTCTTATTTAATATGAGAAACATGTATTATTAATAATGCAAACATATACTATTCTATTTAATTTTTATCCATAAAATTTATTTAAATTTAAAAACACTCGTTAATGTACGGCAAATTTACTAGTCATTCATAACTTGTAGATATCCAGAGGTATCTCACCAAATGAAATTGCTAATTAGGAGAGGATTCGAACCACTGCATTTAGAGGTTACGTGGCCTCAAGGCCAATTCACATTGCCATAGGGAATTTAATTATAGAATGGAGAGAGCCAAACGGTACCAACTCTTCAATTACAAATTCCATGATATCATTCCTTTAATAACGTTCTTAGAAAAATAACTTAGTTCTCAGTAAGTAATTGATCTGCTGAGTAACTCTTAGAGTGCCTTGCATTGTTCCTTGATAGAGGTTATGCTCTTTGGTTTTCGGATTTCGTGATGTTTCTAATGGTTGAGGGGGAAGTTCCCAACCTTCCAAGTTTCAACACCCAAATTAGTAACGATTCTAGTAAAGTAATAATAGAGTAGAAAGATAGCATATCTACATGGGGTTGATTTCTATATTTATAGGTGTTGGAAGGTGATGAGTTGTAAAGAGAACCAATTCCACTTACATAATTGGACCAGTTGGCCCTCGTAATTATCATATTGTTTATGTAACCTCTCTTGTAATGTGGACATGAGCAATTCTTAAAATGGCTCATTGCTAAATCCTACTAATTATTGCTAAATATGTCTTTGGGAAATAGAAAGGAATGCAATTATGCAACACAAACACTTACCAACTAGCTCTACTAAACACACGTATCTATCCACGCAATTATCGTTGGACTTCTAATGAAATTTTCTAAGACTAAATTTCATCCACAGTTGGAACCGTGTTATGAAATCTGCTACTATTCAAGTAGACCCCCAAAACAGCATTTAATATAACCTGCAGGAAAATACGCGGTGCCAGTACCAACTTGGAGCCATTATTTGGGGTTGTTGTTTTTGGACGTACCACGTAAGTGTACGTGTGAGCCATTTGCTCACTTGATTTACATCAAGTGGTACCTATGAATGCTTAGTTTGTTACACAAATTCAAACCTGGTAGGAGAAAAGTCTCTCCTGCCTGATCAAAAGAAAACATACACATCATATCAATTTGAAGTGATTCTTCAATTATAATTAGTGTATTTGACATGCAGCCCCACTTTCGTACCCACGGCGGATCACACATACTTTCATTCGTATGGTTTTATTGAACTAAATTAGTTATCCATTAAGCTCATAATTAGTTCACAAGTAAGGACTACATATCCCTACAATTACAAATGTAAAAGACCAAACAAGTTGGATTTTGTAATGACCTATGGTCATGTACCACAGACAATCTTAATGCATTATTCCAATTTCTAGTACTATTTCCTCAGTGGTGGGTTGAGGCCGAGAGAGGTTTTGGTGCACTAATTAGAGCAATAATGATGTAAATCAGTGGTTCGACTTTTTGTGAAGCCACCAGCTTTTATATCTTTGGAAGAATGATTACTAGATGATTAAAAAAACCAAAAGGACTTTGGTTTCGGTGAAAGACATCTTAAGAATTTTATTTTTTCCTAGCTGTAAGCCACATATGTTCTTCATCTTCAATCTTTTCTCTTGTAAGTTGAAAGGAAATAGTAGGAAATTTCGAAAGCCTGAAAACTAGGAGGGAAAGGTAAAAGGAATGAGCACTATTATGATCGAATTATCCAGGTAAAGGATTTTCTTTTGGGGATTAAATAAAAGGGTAGTATTCACGAGGAACAGTTCTAGCAAAAAAAACAAAAAAATAGTTTATCATAATATGATGAATTGAACTCTTATTGGATATATTTAGTGTCCAATGTAATTCGAATATGATGTCTCTGAAGGAGAATATATGCGAGAACAAAGAAAAAACATAAAGGGTAGTGGTCTTAAATGTTGACAATAGTAGGCTATAGCCTACAGTTTGCTACTCAAGCTGCACAAATTACTATGAATCACAACCTGGTGAGTATGTTTTCGATTTGAATTAGGCCAACAAAAGAAAAGCAGTCAACACGAGGAAAAGCAAGTGATCGAATATATAAACAAAGGAAAAGTGAGGAAAAGATGGGGTCTGTTGTCAGATTGTTAGTATCTGAATATGAATTTTCTTTTTCTTTTCTTATTTTGCTTTTGATGACTTCTATGATTAGGCATTTACAAAAATTCTTGGGATCACTTCACAAACAAAATTGTGCATAAAAAGCAATCATTGGAACAATCTTAACTTTTAGACCAAATACAGAAATTGTGTTGGATTAATATAACATGCTGATAAAGAATCCTAACTAAACAGGGAAGAAGAGCATAAGGAAGCAAATGCAAGAGCACTCAAACCAAATAATAATGAAGTTATCATCCAAAAGCGCGCAGGAGAGAAAGTGACATTCTCGTATGACAATCTTCCTCAACCCCAAAGCAAAGAAAGTATCATTTACAGATCAATTTGTAAGAGTAGATCTGACGTAAATGTTAAACCATTTAGGGTAACAATAGTATGTGACAGAGATAGAATGACCAATATAAACACCAATAACAGGCGTGGACACTTCAATTTTAGAAGTTCATGCAGCACTTAAACTATGGGGACTGAATCAATCATCAAGCAAATAAGACCATAAGAAAAAAAAAATGAAAAAAGAGAGCGTGACCGAGAACAGTACAAAAAAGGCAACTCATCAAGTGGAATCAAATAAAACAACACGGCGCAAGGAAGCTGTAAAAGCTAATAAACCAAAAAAAAATGGGAAGACAATGATGATTTGCATTAACCTCCGTCTCATATCACTAATTAAAGGATTGGAAAGGAAACTATACATATACACCTTTCATGACCCACCCACCATCACCCTGTAAAGTATCGGTTACCCACAATTAATTTTCCCCCTCTGCCTTTACCCTACCCACCTATCCTAATCAAAAAAAAAAAAAAAGGAGGAGAAGACAGAAACCCCACTTCTTCTTCATCCTGAAAGAAGAGGGGGAAAAAAGAGAAAAAAAGAAGCTGAAGAGAACTAGGTGACCATGTTCATGATTAAGGAGCTAAACAAGTAGTATAGGAATAGCCTAGTGTTTAACATCCACAAAGAACAGACTAAAAAGGGAAAGAAAGTATAAATAACTAAACAGATAATTGGAGGGGCTGGTAGTAGAACTAGACTCTAAGCAAATAAATACTGAGCTCAGGTGCTCCATTGCTATCAGGATTCATCATGTAGAAAGCCTCAGAGTCTCTGGACCCAACAATTCTCTCAAACCTAGCCCTCATGTACATGACTTCCCCATCAGACCCTGCTGCTTCAGCTCCATCACTGTTTGGCAAAACACCTGCACCCATTGAAATTGGCTCCACAGCTTTCAGTATGTCCCAGTCTTTTGCTCCGCATTCTCTTCTCGTGGCAAAGCCGCACTTTTTTCCGTTGCAGTATGTCCTCCACACCGACTCCTGAAGCAGCCTCAGGGTCTTCTTCTCCGACTCTTTGTCCTTGTCACACTCGAGCGCAATTCGGACCAGCCCAGAAGCCATTTCGCGAACCAGACCACTGATGGGAGTTGCAAGCTCAATCAGGAACGCGGGTTGGGAAGTAGGGTCCTTCTGGAAGGCGAAATGCACGTGACCGCGACGGTAGCCGAAGAGGGTGCCAACGACTCGAGAACCGAGGCCAAAGGGGAGGTTGGAGCGGTTCTTGCCGAACACGGTCAGAACAGAGCGGAGCCTTGAGATTGCCACTGCCTGAAGCTTTCTCTTTGTTGCTGCTTGAGAAGTGGCTGCAGGGGCTGCAAGTGGAACGGCCTTGTCATCTTCTACTTCTTCTTCCTTTGTGTTTGTGTCTTCCTCTACGATTTTGGACATTGTTTCTGAGGTGGGGACTTGGCCTTCTTCATTTCCAACCTTGTTGGTCCAGTGGAAGTGCCTCTTGGAGGACGAGTCTTGAGGTTGAGGGGTTGAGGTTGTGTCCATGACTACTGTCTTCATGTGAGAGATGAAGAACAAGCTTTAAAAGCAGGTCAGGTGGTAAAGAGAGAGACAGACAGAGAGAGGGAGAGAGTATGAATCTGGTTTCTTCTTTCTACTGTTGGGGATAGATATGTTGGGCTTTTAGGTTTATTTAATTGTTTCTTTGTTATTCTAGCCATCTCCACCCTTTCATATAGTGAGTGCAAGAGAATCCTGACAAAAGAAACATAACCAGTCCCACCAGCTGATATAGGAAATCAGAGAGAGACTGGGATAGAGTGCGCTTCAAATAGAAAAGAAAGGAATCTAAGGAGACAATGTGTTTGTTATTTCACTTTCTTGTGGGGCAGGGGGAGAGAGAGAGCAAGAGCCTTGTGCCATTGTGCTTGACTAAACTCTTTTGACTTGATGCCCCGAAACGGTTAAAAAGGATTAAATATACTAAAGCAAGAACAAACAAAACACAAAGCCATCACTGTTGAAACTCGACATGCTCTTAGCACACTCTTCTGCTGCATCCATGTCTTCTAGTGCAAAGGCGCGCCATGGTGACATCAGGTTAGCCATTACTGAATTCTCGTGGCTCATGTTGGCTACAGAGACTACATTACACGTATTTACGAGCTGACACCTCGTTGTAGGTTAATCTTCTAAGCACTCAATCCTATAACGCACGCTGTTACGAAAATTGACATTTGGCTTTGATATAAGGTTTAGCTCTACATAATCTTTCAGAATTTAATTAGATTAAGTTCGCTAGCGCTAGAGCTCAAGGGGAATTGAAGATTGTAGGATATCCGTAAATAATTATCCAAGGAAATAATTTCCATCATAAGCCAGGGAGACTGCGATTATCAAAGCTCAAGTAATCGCTCCCATAATCACGTTTACATGTATACGAACAACTGCGCGAGGTTGAACTCAGGTCTCATTTTAGATTTTAAGATTTCCCACATTCATCAAGGTAAGAAATGATCAGAAAACCATTGCTTCTACATATTTAATAATTTGTTACAATCTAATATAGTACTATTGTCAGAATCAAGCTAGAAGTTGTTAGTATGTCGAAGATACTATAGGTAAATTAAATAATTACAACTAATGCTAAACGGGAGGGTTTTCATGATCTCTCACTAATTACATTGACTTACAAATATGGATTCATCGATAGAATACAAATGGAGAGCACATCCACATAGGCCAGCAAACTAGTGACTGGTTTTTGTACACAATCAAGCCATTGGAAGCACAGACAGGAGTCAGGGGTGCTTGCCTATGCTACAATAAAGATCCTAAAGTTAGCTATCTAAATTTTGGTCAGCATCTGGCTGCTTGGAAGCAATGGCTCCACCATTCATCCTAGCACGCGCCTCTGCAAACATCCTTTGCTGCTCTGCTAATGCTTCTTCTTCGGTCATTTCAGCTCCATTGCTCCATTTACCGCCCTTTAAAGAGTCCTGCTGGAATAAAAAAAAAAATCAATCAGAAAATAGTTTTCTCTTTTCAAAAGTAAATTCATATACAAAGTAATCAACTTGATCGAAATTCACTTTAAACATTAACTGATAAAAAATACAGGCCATCCAGACTCTTTAATAGCCAGAGGGCATTGATGTAAATGAAATCCAGACCGTTCATGAACTCAATAGAACTTGGTTGGATAATCTTTTGCCAGATCACATAATCATCATTTTCATGCCACAACCTTAGAACACCCAATTATTTGCTTCAGAGTTTGATGGAATATCTAAAAAATTACAAGCAGAAGGACAATAAAGCCTACTAATGAATCGTAGATAATTTTGGTTTTAACCACCAACCACAGCACAGGCTATGCTCTCAACAGGATGCTGGAAACACCCGGTGGGGGATGAAAGAAGTGGGAAAATAAGTCAGATTACCAGCCCATTAAGATCTTTCCAGCGTATTTACCTATAGGATCCCATTTCCACCAGCCTCTCTCTACCAAGGGTGATACATTACATGGGAGCCATGATTGGTTTGAGGGCTTCTTTAGAGGACCATCAAGTCATCAACGAGTACTGCAGGTGCTCCCTCGAGACAGTCCATCTTTCATCTGACCCCAGTTTGAAAACAGAAATTCAGCTTCCACTAAGATTGTTCAAGATGGTCAGATAAACAACTAAACATGGTTCATCTGAGGGAGCTCCACATTTTCACTTTTATTTTTCAAGTGTTCACCCATAAAGAAATTAAGGTGATGGGGCAGGGATAGAACAGAGTGAATATGCTGCTAAGTAGTATTGTACTACTCAAGTATTCCACGTGAATATGGGCCATTAATATTAATAATTACCATGGTCTCCAGCTTGTGCTGTTCATATGCAGCATAAACTTCTTCAATGTACTCACCAAATCCAAGAACCTGGAGGGAAAGGTGCAAATCAACAAACAAAATCAAAAACAGGTGCGTAGCATGTTTAAAAACATCCAATGAACTTATGCTGAGTTTAGAACACTTCTAACAATAGAATTGAAATAATTCATTTTAAAAGAAACATTTTTTATCTTTTTAATTAAGACACTCCTAATGGCTAAAATATACATGTAGAATATATAGTAGAAAGATGCATATGGCTATGATCTATTATCAAAACTCTGGAGAAAACTAAAATAGACTCTTTTTTTTTTCAAGGAAAAAGCCAACAACTACTTTGGCTTTGGGATAAGCTAAGAATAATTCTAAATCTTGTTACAACACCCTCATACTTATTAGATGAAAAAAGTATGCTTCAGTTTCTAAAAGATAATAAATGGATTTACTTTTTCAATTAACTCTTTTTTAGAGGGATAACATTATTCATAAGGTAATATCTTATGAGTATTGAGTGCACACATTTATGTTGACTGGCAAGTGGAGACAACATTGACTGAGATCAATCATTAAATCCGTAATCAACAAGGGACGGCCTAATCAATTACTAAGTATTTCAATTTCAAGTGTTAACAACTTGTGCTCAGTCTCATTATAGATAAGAATGCAATGATTTGACTATATGGCAATTTTGACCATGAAGACACAAATCCTTGCAAGCAATTCCATAGAGAGAGGAAAGAAAAATTAATATTAATAATTAATCTTAAATCCTTTTAACTTGGCTTCTGTAAACTGTATCATTAAGGAACCTTTGTCAGATGAAATATTTCACAGCCAAAAGTAACACCAAAGATAATGCATGGTGTCATATGAACACTCAAACATAAAGTGGGCAAAATTCAAATGCAGAGCTTTAGGGTTACAAAGGCTGGACAAATACCTGTAGAGCCTTCAATACATGCTCAGGTGCGATTGTCCGTTTTTCCTCTCTGTTACATACTTCATTGGATTCTGATGAGACAAGGTTTATAAACTCTACAATGACAAATCAACCACCAACATCTTAATCCTTATGAAAAGTCAAGTGAGAATGTGTAGCAGGAAACATAATTGGAATCTAAGCCTAAATTTTCAGACAATATAAGAAATAAAACACATGTTTTGCATATCTACAACATAGATACACAAGCAAACAATGATGCTATTACAACATGACCAGATATAAAAAAATAGACTGCAAGTTCAAAGGTGTTTATTACCAATTATATTGGGTCCATTTGCTTAAGCTTATTTTTTTAAAAAAGCACTTTCTTAATAAAATACGCAATTTTCAGCTTTTCTGATGTGTTTGTCTAAACTGTTTTTTATGAAGCTTCTTAAAAAAATCACTTTTTCAAAGTTCAAACAAACTGACCCGTTATAACACTATAGCTTCCAGTTTTTTGGAATGACTATAGATTCTAGGAATTCACAGCTCATACAATATATTAGGGTTAGGTAATAACAAACAGATGAAATCATGAGAGACCAGTATTTGAGAGATTGTTCACTACAACAAAATGAATGGGCAAAACATTGGATAGTACCAGAGAACAGTGCAAGGCCAAAAACACCAGGAAGGTGCCGGAAAACATCAGAAATGGTATCAGAGAATAATGGATCATGTTACAGAGACACAAGGGCACGTGATAGTTTTAAAATAGGGTTTCATTTCAAATCCCAAATAACAGAAGCAACGCATTATTTTGTGTGTGCAATAGATGGGCTTTGATGGAGGGGCCCATAACCGCAGCACAACAGTATAGTGCTGCTATGTGTGTGACTGACAACTCTGCTAATAATTCAAGCAAAAAGCTTGGCAATTAACATCAACAGACATCAGAAAAATAGCAATAGCAAAACCATCAATTTTGTGCAACTAAGATGCACATTTGAATTTAGACCCTACATATAGCTTAAAATAAAAGAATTAAGTCAACAAATCAAATGCCATATAATAGAAACAAAATGATCATAGATTGTTAAATCCTCTAACCTACACAACACTCGATCAATAGATCTTGGGCGTCTCTTGCAACACGTACATCTGGAGGTAACATCTCTTTAATAATTTTTGTCATTGTTGCTGCCAAAAAATCAGAGGTTCCATAAGCAATAGAACAATGATGCATCAACAGAGAAAAAACTTGGAGATTGACAACCAAGTACGTAAGAATTAAAACTAATTACAAATGTAAGAAATATTAATTATAATAGCAAAACTGAAATCCATTAGCGAATAGTACAAACTTCATGTACTACGGTATGATTACTAGCTATCAAACAGTGCCTTACAAAAAACAGCTAGGATGCCTAATACGAAATGATAAACAGTACAAAATATCTTTTACGGCTGGAGTCAATTCAACGTGTATCAGAATTCATTGGAAGTTAACTTTTCTTCCAATGCATCGATGTATCATCGTCGTGCAAAATCTAGATAATAAAATACCTAATTTGTCACTTTTTGAAATCCTTCATACTGAAGAGTCGTTTTTTTATTGTTTTTATTTATGGTACATTACACTGTTAACATTCCATAAAAATGAAATTTTAAAATCATTAATTATCATTGGAAAACCGCATGCAAGCGCACCACCCTAAGCTACGTAACACATCTATGTTTTGCTATATATGATATGCTATGCTGAATTGCCAATGTATATCATTCAGAAACATAGCTTCTGGAATTAATTATGATCTCACTCGGAGTGCAGTTTAAAACGGTTTTATCAAGTCACTTAGCTTGCTGAAAACTCGTATTCAGCATTTTCAAAGGGCAAAAAAAACACATCACAAGAAATTAGACCTAAGATGTCACAAAAACCTAGACATATTTCAGAGAATTTATGTTCTTTTTTTTTTTTCAGCAATCTCCAGAGGCACAAAATTCACCTGTGCAGATAACAAACTGAATCCAAAGAATTCAACAAGAATATACTTGTCATTAACTATTCAGTCAAATTCACTAATAGAGGAGGGCGGGGGAAAAACCTTTAGGGAGCGAAGCATCTTCCTTTGATTTGCCAACGATGTCCATGGGCTCCATGATTCAACCTGAAATCGAACGAGAGGAAGAATTAGGGCACAGATGCATAGATGAATAGGGAGAGAAAAATTGCAGATCTGAAAGGGAGAGGGAAAAGCGAACTCACCGATTACCGCGAAGGAAGAATCTGAGAAAGCGCTATTGAAGATCGTAGTTGAGGAAGGAAGAGGAGGTGCAAGAGCGAAGTCATGGCTGAGGCTGATATATGAATTTATGATGACGGTTTCACAGGATAAGAGAACCAGTTCTCGCTCGCATCCGATTAGGGCAATCCACACTGCCCAAAGCGCGTTTACCAGATACCTTCTTCCACGCGCTCTCGTCCAGCGCGTCGGCTGACATTTCCTAAGTGGATGTTCCAAACTCTACATTTCTCTCTACTTTTTATTTTACATCAATTTCATTTTTAAAATTATGAAGAGTTATCCTTTTAGTTTTTAGATTTAAAAAAATTTAAATATATATATATATAACAAATTTAAAAATTAATCCATCATAATTATTTAAAACAATAATCAAAAGGTAAATTATTACTAATTTTTAACATATGTTTATTAATTTATACATATTCTATTAATATATATTTAAAATTTTCCTCCTTAAAAATATTTTATTCATTAGTTAACAAAATTATATTGTACTATATAAAAAAATTAATTATTTATATATTTGTATATATATTACATTAACATAAATAAATGCTTCATTATTATTTATATAAACTATCACGCAATCTAATAACTTTATATAAAATATAAATTTTATTTATTTATCGTTAAATTATAATTTTATATTAT
>JAMLFT010001400.1:0-31013 GCA_026544285.1 Pachyrhizus erosus
TCCGATCTTGTAAGATTTTAATTTAGTTGTAACAATACCATTTTAGATAGAGGTTTTAAAACATTAAACCGTCGAAACTTGTACTCTAAAATCTTTGAATTAAGATGTTAGATCCAATTATCTTTTATCTAATGAAGATTATGTCATCATTAGTAATTTATTTCTTAATTAAATTATAAATTAATTTCAATTATAAAATACTTATATTTTAAGATTGTATTATTATTATGATTATTGAGGCGTAAAATTTAGATTTTATAGTCATAAAATTTTGATTTAATATCTTATTTTTTTATCAATTTAATTTAAAATTAAAATTATCCATTGAGAAAAGTTTTAAAATATTAAGTTGTCATAGCTTATAGGCCAAAATCTCATAATTAAGAAAATATTACATCCAATTAATTCTTCTTCTAATAAATTTTATTTTGTTAATATCTATTGAGTTATAACTATTTAATTACAATATATTATATTTTTATTTTATTGCATTATAACTATTAGTATTATTCTATTATTGTTTATGTTAACACAATTTAAAAAGTTGATTTTATAACGTAAAACATAAAAAGGGTTCTATGTCAAATTGCATCCTGTATCAAGATTTCATTATAATATATTTTAAATTTTATTTATTATTTCGTGATCATTACTTAAATGTTTTCTTTATAATATATATTATTTCATGATCATTACTTAAATAAAAGAACCTGTGTTTGAAATAAAAAATGCCGGACGTGCTACCAAACAAATGTGACAACTCATCTATTCAAACTAGAGTTAATCCACAATGACTAACAATTAAATAAAGGTAGTTGTTAAATTCACCTCCTTCGTTTACTAAGTGTACTCCGTTTTATATTTGAAGTATCTTATTTTAAAAAATACCCCATAAAACTAATTTTGAGATTCAAAGTTCTAGAATCCAGAAATATATTTCCAAAAGCTTTGTATTCAAAAATTGGTTTTTGTAGGTTGTTTTGAAGATTATGAAAAGAAGTAGAAAAACATCCATGAGTTTTCATGAACCTTGTATGGAGGTACGAGTTTGACAAATTAATTCTTCGAAGTCGGTGGTGTGGTTAAAGCATGTGTTTGAAGTGATCAATCAAAGCATGAGTGGTTCAAGTGTGTGGGATGATGTCATTGTTAACAGCTTGTGGAGATGATCAATCAAAGGGTTAAACTAATGACAAAAAATGCTTTGAAATTTGGGATCAAATGCACACACATAGCTTGTTTATTCATGATTTATTTTAGTTTTGATTGACTATGATTTTCCGTTTATTTATCCAAATAATTGTATAAGGTGAAAAGCCAACAACAAAAGGCATCATTGTAACAGAGAGAAGATAATGATATAAAAAAGGGGAAAGAAAAGTAGAAAAAATTACATCTTGGGCATCACATCATCAATGGATCAAAGCCGAATGATTATG
The DNA here is from genome assembly GCA_026544285.1 of Pachyrhizus erosus. Classification (NCBI taxonomy): domain Eukaryota; kingdom Viridiplantae; phylum Streptophyta; class Magnoliopsida; order Fabales; family Fabaceae; genus Pachyrhizus; species Pachyrhizus erosus. The sequence goes on from JAMLFT010001400.1 coordinate 1,440, forward strand.
ATAAATGAAGTGGTTACTTGTTGTGTGTTGCGTGCCAATCTTTAATCTTTGATCTAACTAGCTAAGGTTGTTCTCTGTGATTGTTTGCACTGTTGCTTATCCTCTTTTATTCTAAAATAGAATTTTAGCATTGGACTCTCTCCTAAAGAATTTTGTAACCCCTAATCATCTTTTAAGTTCCACTATTTATAGAACAAGAACTCCATTGTTTTGCCCGAAAGATTAAAGATTTCTTTGTTCATTAGTTTTGGGCAAAGGATCAAGTGTGGCAAGCTAGGTTGATTGCATGACACTGTTTAATGACAACAATGGGGTGTTGCTCTGTATATAGCGGTTGACTTCTTTCAAGTTTTCAACCAGGAACTATTTTTATTTTCTTATCTTTTCCTTTCTTTGTTGTTTTGTTTTGAAATGGGTTTTTAAGACAACCTAAGAAGAGAATATGCCAAAAGAAAATTGTCTTTTTGGGTTAAATTGGTTCAATGCAATTTGTTATTAGTAAAAATAAAACAAAATGAATAAATAAGATGAAAACAAATAAAGGAATAAGTATAAAAATGAAGGGGACACGATTGGATGCTTAAAAATTTAATTATGTTTTTAGTTTTTTAAATTAGGAGTGTATTTTTTAATTCTTTAAATTAAAATTTATATTTTTTAATCATTAATATTCAATAAGTATTCTTTTTAAGTTCTATGTCAGAACTTGAGAGATTAAAAAAATGTAAATTAAAATTTTTTAGTTTTTCAAATTTTGATAAAGGACTCAGAAGAACATATTTTAAAACTAAAAAACTAAAAATATAAATTTTATGTTATAATTTCATATGTGAAAACTAAATTTAATTTGAAATTGTTAATTTGATATGAAGGTATCAAAAGACCTACAACTAAAAATAATATTATGTATAAAAGGAGTCATATAATTTTTTTGGTTTCATGATTGCTTATTGACTTATATATTTATAATTAATTAATTTTTTTCTTATGTATTAACCATTGGGGTTCTATTTGCTTAATTGTATTAATGGAAAAAAATTATCATTATAAATTAAATGATAAAATATGTTTTTTATTTGTTTAAAATATGTAAAATTAGGAATGGGTCTTTCCAAAAATATTGTCTTATTTTAATTTTACTAAAATTTAAAAATGTTACTGTTCATCAAGTATGTTGACTTAGTAAATTAATTGTTTCCTTAGTTTTTTTTTTCCAATACAAACACATTTCAAACATATGTACACAAATTTTTTTTGGATAAATAGTCAATTTAATTTAATTCCTGAAAGTATAAATTGCTAACAATTTATTCATTAAAATATAAAAAAATATGACAATTTAATCTTATTGTTAAATCAAGTCCATTAATATTAATATTCCTACTTACATGACACGTTGCATGTATACGTAGATGACACGTGACAATTGATGATTGCTACATATTATCTAATTAAATTTTTAAATTAATTTTTAAACTTAATTATGTATTGTCATTTTGGTATCTGAACTTAATCATTTAGTGATATTTTAATCCTTTAACTTAATTATTTAACATTTAAGTCTCAAGTTACTTGTAAATTGTTAGTATGAATATCATCGTATTTACTCACTTTCATTGTTTACCTCATATTTTCACTATCCTTTTATTTAGTCTATCATTTAAATTATACTACAACTATAAAATTAATTTATGAGTGATTAAATAGCAGTAGTTAACTGCTAAATCTAGAACATTGTTAACAAAATTCTATAAGATTCCAATTTTTAAAATTAGATCTTCTACTTAGATCAAGTTATTAACTTATGTAAAATTTATATGTGTAGAATGTTAGATTAGTTATTTAATTAAATTATTTTATGGATTAATACTAATAACAAAAAGATAGTTAAAAAATAGTTGAGAATCACAAAAGAAAAAAAATATAAAAATATTAGTACCATTTATTTACATTCCCTTTCAATTAAGCAAGTATAGTACATATTGTCCCAACTTTTATAAGTCTTTGCATTTTTACATCATTGTTCATGGGTCTTGTTATTAGAAAATTTAAGTGGACAATATTCAGACCAATGTTTCATTGGTGATATGCAAAGTATGTGTCATTTTTCATTCTTTTGATCATGTTTAGAGTATGGTGAGTAATATGTTTCCTTTCATCATCACATTTGGTAGCATTTTTTTGTTGAAGATTCAATAAACAAGAATATTAATGTGAAAAATAAAGAACAAAAATATGATTTTTAAATATCATTCTTGTTGGCATATATTTTGGACTTTTAAAAAATAAAGAACAAATAATAAAACGAAGACTTGTTGGTCTAAAATCCAAACAACGATAGTAATTTTACCCTTTGTGAGATTCTTTTAAGAGTAATTGCAAAATAAGACCAAATTATTACATTTAACACAAAGATCTACTTAAAGCAATCATACCATAATCTAGAATAAAGTTCACATTGTAGAAATAAATATTCACATTACTATTACATCTTAAAAAAGCTAGACAATATGTTTATTAAGAAAAAAATTAAATAATTTTTTAAGTTTTTTTGTGTTGTTATTCTATTAGAATTGACAAGAGAATGGTGAAAAATATGAGAGACCAAAATGTCATTAAATGATTAGTTTAAGAACCAAAATGTTAATAAGTAGTTAAGTTCAAGGATCAAAATGTTAGTGAATGATTAAATTTAAGGACAAAATTGATAGTAAGTAATTAAGATTAGAGATTAAATTGAAAAGTCAATTATGTGACAATTGTTAGTTGTCATGTAAGCAAGGATAATAATGTTAACAGACTTGATTTAACTATAGGATTAAATTGTTGTAATTTTTTTTAGATTTAGGGACTAAATTGATCATTTTTTCCTTTTAGGAACTAAATTGTTAGCGATTTACACTTTTAGGGGCAAAATTAATTATTTATCCTTTAAAAATTATTTACTTTCTAACATGTTATATTTTAATATTTTGATAAAATATAAACAAGTCTCGAGCATGGTTGGGTAGATTAATTAGTAGTGAAAAATAAAATATATAAATAAAATGGGTTAATTTTATGCATAACAACATGATGAATCGAAAATAAGTTTGATTTTTCTTTATTTTTATCCTTATAAAAGACAAGACAAATTTGAGTTTAAACATAAAATATGTATATTTAAATTTTTAATATATCTCCATTCTTGTCAATTTTTTTTATTAAAAGAAATTCATGAATAACTTGTCACACAATTTTTTTATAATTTTAATTTATTTATATTTTTAAGTAATTATATATATATATTAATATATATTAATATTAAGTTATTAATTATATTTTAATTCAAATTATATATAAAAATAAAAAATAACAAAAAATTTAAAAATAAAATTTAGAAATTATAATATAGTTTATGTAAATGTATAATTTTAACCTTATGGTTTAATTATTATTAGACAAAAAACATGTCATTAGACCGCGTGAATCATTGATGTCCATGTGGCGTCCCTTATTCAGAAGGGACCATCACGTTCGATGTGAATGCCAGCTACGGAGCTATACATCTTTTCCTATGCTTAATGTTGTTTCACATTTTTGCACTTCGAAGTCATCCAAGATCACATTGCAATTGTTTCTGATTTCCCTAGGAAAATGTGGAAGAGCAACAACTACTTAGCAATGAGAACAGATTTACAAGAAGCAGCAACACAATTGATCAACTCTGATCTTAGGGACCTTGGCATAGCTGCTAATAAGCTTGCCCAACATGTCATCATGCTTGGTGTCTCCGGTTTTGGAGTATCTTTCCTCCAATTCATCGCTTTCATTGCTGCTATGTATGTAATCTAAGCCTAACCCTTCCCAAATAATCTCTCTTTCTTGTGGATTGAATATATAACAAAAATTTCAAGGGGGTCTCCTTAATTTCACTTCAACTTTCTCCAGTCTGGAAGGGATTTTTTTTTTTTTTTGATATTAATAGCAGAATGACACACAAGACATTTTTTTTTAGAAAATAAGGAGAATGAGTAATTCATTTATTTTGTAGCACTATTTCATAAATAAAATTGAATTAGAGAATTGTAGTTGAGTAGTAAAATAGACCGCAAAATGTGTACCCTAAAACGTTATTGTCTTTTTATATTTTATATTTTTTAATATTATTTTTGTTGTAACTTTTGAAATGAGTGTTCATCGCCTGTGACCTGTATATGTTGCAGAAGTGAATCTTCCTATGTTAATTTTGTAATTTGTTTTGCCAAGCTGTGTTGTGATTATTCCGTGCAACCTACTATGATTTTTGTTCCCTCTGATGTTCTGACTCAAACACTTTATTTTTAAATACATCCCTGTATATTTTGTGGCTGTTGTAGATTCCTCAAAAACCTAAACATTGCAGTGAATTGCAGATAGATGTGGCTACTTGCAATTGTAATATAGTTTCAGAAACCTCAAAAACCTTGATGTTACGGTGCAATTGCAGTTTCAAACCACACGTGCCTGCAATTTAGATAATAACAACTGTAATTTAAAACTTTGGTTGAGTCTCAAGGGCTGAGAAGCTACACCTAGCCCTATAGACTGCTGGTTAATTCTGTTATGTAAGCTTGCCGTTCAGAATAGAGAGAAATGGGCATGGTCATTGGCATAGATATAATCCATTTGCAAGGCATAATGCCAAGAGATCCATCATCTTCTATTGTACTTGCCATTTAAATTTGAATTATTCACAGATATCACTGTATCCAATAATAGAGCGAGACATTGAATGGCTCAACAACTTTAAAAACTGCTATAGACACTTAAATTTTACTTGATGTTTACTCTTTGATTCTAAATAGTTTTGCTTGTTTGATGTGTATACCAATGGATGAAAATGTTAGAAATTGATTTTCTCAGAGTTTTTCTATGTTTTCACTGATAATTTTTATTTGTGAACTTAAGTTATCTGTTGATATTGGACCGCACAAACTGGAAGACAAACATTCTTACATCACTACTCATTCCCTACATTTTCTTCAGCCTGCCTTCATGGATTTTCAGTGTCTTCAGGTGATTAGCTCGTCATGCAGTATTGTTATCAACTTCATACCTTCAGTTCTCTCCAATATCAAAATTTTCTTATTGGTATTATTCTACTTACTTTTGTGCTTACACAGGGCAGAGTTTGGGAAATGGATTGCTCTAATTGCTGTTGTATTACGCCTTTTCCTTCCGAGGCACTTCCCTGGTATGCTACACTTTTGCTGAGTGATCTGGCTCTTGATCACAAGATGCACATTATAAGTGATGTCTGAACTCTGAAAACTGTTTGTTCGTATCTATTAATATAAGTGTATATACTACTGAATTCTCACAATCCCACATCATATCCAGTTTATATATTTATATCAGTGTATAACATATTAAAGTAAAACTAACTACTATTGAAACCGGTTGTGTTTAGCTGAACTAGTTAGTATCTGTCTTCATATATAAAGCACAAACATTTTCTCCTTATTGAATTGAAGTATTGCAGTGTCAAACACGTTTCTGATGCTAACACTAATACTTTTCTTACACCTATATGATTTGTGTTGGACTCTTCTCAATAGGTTTATAAAAAAAAAATTGTTGTTTTGGGCACTTGAGTTAACACCTTCATATCAATGAATACTTCAAAGACAGTAATATTTTTAAAAACACATTGAACTTTTTTAGACATTTAGAAAAATTAGCTTAAAATATAATATAAATTATTAAAAATAAAGACTCAATGTTTTTTTGGTAAGATTAATAAGATTTTGCATTCTGTTCATATTTATTTTTCAATTTAGTTTCTCTCTCTGTGTCTGATATATGTGTGTTGAACACTAATTGAGTCTTATTGTTAGTGTCGTGTTTGATGTTTTCATCTCAGAGTTCATGCTTTTTAGGTCTAAGTCTTTATCATGGTGTTTTCATAGGATTGCAATTTCGTATCCATATTGGTCTAGTTTTTATTTTCTTTCCTGTCCATCTAATTAAATGATGACACATGACTGAAAAAGGTTTTCTGCTTTGAAAAAGTAGCATTCTTTATTCTACGATTGGAGCATGATCATCCCTTTTCTTCATTAAAATCTCTCTTTCTGCTTCCTTCTTTTGAACCAAAGACAATATTAGATCTCCCTACAACTAAAGAAGGGAAAAAGAAAAGGATAATAGGAGCATTTTCCCCTCTTCTATAATTGGTGATCATTAATTCCTGAGTTATGATTGTTATTGCAGATTGGCTGGAGTTGCCTGCAGCTTTGATTCTTCTTATTGTTGTAGCTCCAAGTCTCTTCGCAAATACATGTAGAAGCAGTGTAATTGGGGTGGTAATATGCCTTATCATTGCATGTAATTTGTTGCAAGAACACATTCGAGCATCTGGTGGTTTTAGATATTCCTTTACAAAAGCTCATGGATTATCAAATACAATTGGCATAATCATTCTGTTAGTCTATCCCATCTGGACGCTAGTGGTCTATATTGTATAGGCACAAAACTATTGATAGAGTAACATACTTGGACTTGGTTGACGCAAGTGAACGAAACAATTTGTTGTTGTTCACCAATTGAGATAAAGCTATTGTTGTTAATGATGATGTAGTGAATGAAACAATGTGTTTCCTGTGTCATTCATGTGATGATATCTAGGGACTAGAATGTCCCAATAGATTTTGCTTGTGTATAAAATGTGAAGTGAAATATTGAAAACACTTCTTGAATACTCAAAATGTATGTTGGAATATAGTTTTTCTGAATGTTAAGAAAGAAACAGAGTTGAGTGCTAGAGACAAGAATTTATTTATCTATTTATAATATATAAATATGAAAATATTTTTTTATACACAAGCTCTTTTTTATGAAATATAAATCTAAATATATTTATCCTTCCAATCTTTTATAAATCTGAAAATGCAAAATCTTTTAAATATTTTTGAACTGTTATATACTTTACTCATTTTGGTAGTTTAATGAGTATATTAACGTGTACATAAAATCCTATTAATGTTTAAGTTACATAGTAAAAATATATCATAAAGGATTAAACATTTTACATGAAACAAGATTACTATCTAAATTATTATGATTAAATATTTTAAATAAATTACATATTAATGTAAATTCATAATATAAAACCCAGGTTTCTTTATTAACTAGCCATAATTTTCCTAAATAGTTTTTTCTCTTTCTTTTCTATGAAAAGAATGATTTGAACAACTGAATATTTACAAGAATTATTTTAAATACATTATAATAAAACTAAATATCTATGAATTTGTATGACTTCACAAACAAGTATCTGTCAGTGCATCACAAGGATCACACAATATTAATATGTAAAAGCTGACACAAGAATTGTGATGTTGACATTTAACTACTTGATTGATATACATCTTTCTACATTAACGTGTGCCATGTCTTGCCCAATCCTTTTATTTTTATCTAAGACTCTGTTTAGTTAAATGGAGTGGAGGGATGAGAGAATTTTTAATGGAGGAAAGAGGAAGGGAGAGGAGAAATAACTATATTCTTATTGATTCCAAGGAAAAGAAAAATATTTTAAAATTTATTTATTTTATCCTTATTGCATTATTTGAATCCTTATTGAATATTAATGGCAAAATCATGTAGCAAAGAATATCAAGACAAGTCTAAAACATATGTCTTATATGTTAGGGAGAAAAAAAATAATTTAAAATTATCACGATAGGTAATTAGCATATTACGATAGGTAAACAATTACGATACTAAAAAGAAAATATTTAAGCATCCGTAAAATACGTGAATATATATATATAATTAGCATTATGGAACAAAATCATTTACATTACTCAATAGTCGTGGATTGTCTAACTTATTTGGTTGACTCGTTGAAGAATTTTATCCTCTGATAAACCACGATTTAAATGCTTCACTCTCTAAGTGTCATGGTTGCGTGGCGCAGCGTCCCAAGTCTGAAGAAAAGTAGTAGAAAACTTGGTAATGCTATAAGATTGCAAACAATAACACGCCAAAAGAAGAGTTGTTACACTGAAAGAAACGGGGACATGATTTAGTATGTGATAGTTTTATTGCATTTTTCTTCCTAGCCTCTAAATAAGTGGGCGATATTAATAGTTATGAAAATGAACTAAACTGAAAGATTCTTTAGTGTGAATTTTTAGAGGCATTTATAAACCACTACTACAGAGAAGAGAAAACAAGCAATAAATAGTAACCAAAATCACAAGTCTTCGATTGTCCCTCCCTTTATCCCACAATGGATTCCGAAGTACTAAACATATTAGCCTCTATCATGCCCTTTTTCCTCTTCATGATTTTGGCACTGAAAATAGGGAGCAATCTCAAGAAAACTGAGTCATCTCCAAATATACCCCCAGGACCATGGAAGTTAGCTATTATAGGAAATATACACCATCTTGTTACATCTGTACCACACAGAAAATTAAGAGACTTGGCCAAAACATATGGACCCTTGATGCATTTGCAACTTGGGGAGGTGTTCACAATCGTTGTTTCCTCAGCAGAGTATGCTAAGGAGATAATGAAAACCCATGATGTCATCTTTGCATCAAGGCCTCAAACTATTATTTCAGATGCATTATCCTATGAAACCACAAATATTATTTCAGCACCATATGGAAAATATTGGAGAGAGCTACGAAAAATATGCACAGCGGAGCTTTTCACCCAAAAACGTGTCAATTCATTCAAGCCAATAAGAGAAGAGCAGTTCATGAATCTTGTTAAAATGATTGATTCACATAAAGGGTCGCCCATGAACCTCACTGAAGCAGTACTTTTGTCAATATATAACATCATTTCAAGAGCTGCGTTTGGCATGAAATCCCGAGACCAAGAAGAAATCATATCAGTGCTAAAAGAAATAGTATCAATTGGAGGAGGTTTTAACATATGTGATTTGTTTCCTTCTGCTAAATGGCTTCAACTTGTTACTGGCTTGAGGCCTAAGCTCGAGAGACTGCATCGACAAATTGATCGCCTACTGGAAGACATCATCAATGAGCACAAAGAGGCAAAGTCAAAAGCCAAAGAAGGCCAAGGTGAAGCAGAAGAAGATTTGGTAGATGTTCTCCTAAAATTCCAGGATGGTAATGGTAGTAACCAGGATATTTGCTTGACTATTAACAATATCAAGGCTATAATCCTGGTGAGTATAATAACATCATGTATATCCTTTCTATTATGAAGATAATCTTGCTCCTTTTAATTGAACTTAGATAAATGGTCATTGTTCAATGCTTACACAAGAATGTCTCATATGATCTCTTCAAAATTATGCAGTACATGGCATTTTCCTTCTTTGTATTATTGGATGCCTTCTGCATATACCTCTTAAATTTTACTCTACCAAAGTGAGAGGTGCCTTTTAAAGGATTAGTAAAAAATATAACTAATGGGAATATCAATTATTGAGATATTTTGACAACTTCATAGGTTGTTATGCATGGTTACGCAATTTATCACAATCTGTACAGTTGATCCTCCATAACAGTTAAATTCACAACAGTCTTTTTGGAAATCCTTGCATTAGCTGAAACTCACTGAAAATTACTTTGCAGGACATCTTTGGTGCTGGAGGTGAGACATCAGCAACTACCATAAATTGGGCAATGGCAGAGATGATAAGGGATCCAAGAATAATGAAAAAAGCACAAGCTGAGGTGAGAGAGGTATTCAATATGAAAGGAAGGGTTGATGAAATTTGCATCAATGAACTCAAATATTTGAAATCAGTTGTCAAAGAGACCCTAAGGTTGCACCCTCCAGCTCCTTTTTTGATTCCAAGAGAATGTGGACAAGCATGTGACATTCGAGGATATCATATACCAGTTAAAAGTAAAGTCATAGTGAATGCTTGGGCAATTGGAAGAGATCCTAACTACTGGACTGAAGCAAAGAGGTTTTATCCAGAGAGATTCATTGATAGCTCTATTGACTGCAAAGGTAGTAATTTTGAGTACATTCCATTTGGTGCTGGAAGAAGAATATGCCCAGGCATCACATTTGGATTGATAAATGTTGAGTTAGCACTTGCATTTTTGTTGTATCACTTTGATTGGAAGCTTCCAAATGAAATGAAAAGTGACGATTTGGACATGACTGAGCAGTTTGGGTTAACTGTTAGAAGAAAAGATGACCTGTACTTGGTACCTGTCACTTCTCGTCCTTTCCTTGTAAGAAAAACCATCCAAGAAAAAACTGTAACATTTTATTTTGTCAGTATCATTTACTATTGAAAGAAATTTTAATTTGTATCTTTGTTGATTTTTGTAGAACTGAAGATTTTCTGGTGCATCCAAGTCCGGGGAAAATTATATTAAGAACTTCCATTCAAACAGGGCAAGTTTAGCTGCAACTAATTGCCACGTAGCACTGAATCTGAAATGAGGAACCGAATATTTCCTGATATTTATATTAATTGTCGAGAACGTGTGTCCGAGATGCTCACAATGTAATTTTAGTTTGAATAAGTTAAATTAGTTACGACAAGTTAGTTTTTTATTTTATTTTTCTATTATCTGCAGTTATTCCTAAAATGATGGAGCGTGATCTTTATGATGTTATTTTCAGTATATTTAAATATAAGTTATATTTAGTAAAAAGTATGTTTATGTAATAGAAAAATTCTCTTAATCTCTCATTCACGTTGCCTTATTCATTTGCTTGTTATCTGTCCTTATAAAAATTTAATTAACAAATTAGTATCAGAATGCACGGACATGTGAAAATGAATATTGAATCAAATTTTTCACAAGTTGTATCTCTAGTTTTTTATGAAGAAAATTATGATATCCAGATTGTTAAAATGGAGGTTTTGGATGTTTGGAAAGCTATAGAAGAAGATTATAAGTACTTTCATTGTTGAATAATCCTACCATGACTCATATCATAAATTCCAAGGAGATAAAAACAAGAAAGACAAAGACAAAAATGTGTCTATTTGTTGATATTTTTTTAACCATCTTCACAAGAATCATGACTCTAAATTCAGCAAAAGTATTTTGGAATTATCTAAGGAAGGAATATGGTGAAGATAAAAGAATAAGAAACATGCAAGTGTTAAATTTAATGAAGGAATTTAAGTTGTAGAGGATGAAAGAGTTTGAGACAATCAATGAATACTCAAACAAAGTGTTTGGTATTGCTAACAAGATAAGACTGTTGGGTAGTGATTTTTTCTATTCTAGAATTATTGAAAATTTTTGGTAACAATGCTCGAGAGGTATGAAGCATTTATAACCTCATTAGAGAACACAAAAGATTTTTCTAAGATCACTTTGTAGAAGTGCTACATGTCTTGTAGGCCCAAGAGTAGTGAAGGTTGATGAGACAAGATTGTATAGTCGAAGGTGCTTTACTAGCCAAGCATCACGGTGTTGGAACCAGTAAAAAGAAATACTTTAAGAAGAACCAGCCAACAAGTAGTAAAAATAGTGCAAACAACCAAAACAAAGGTAAGGGTAAAAAGAAAAATTACCCATCTTGTTAACATTGTGAAAAAATCGATCACCCACCATTCAAATGTTGGAAAAGAACAAACGCGATGTGTAGTAAGTGCAATAAGCTTGGACATAAAGTTGTAATTTGTATGGGAAAATTTTAGTAGCATAAAGGCAATGCCCAAGTTGTTGAGCAAGATGAAGAAGATCATATTTTTGTTGCAACATGTTTTTCGATAATCATTAATTTAGAATGTTGGCTTATTGACAGTGGTTGTACAAAACCACATGCCATATGACAAGACTATATTCAAGGAATTGAAGCTTACTACTGTCTCAAAGGTTAGAATAGGGAATGATGACTATATTTTTACAAAAGGAAAATGAACCATAACAATTTCAATGAGTTTAGCTACAAAAATAATCTCAGATATTCTTTATGTACCTGACATTGATCAAAATTTGCTAAATGCAGGTTAGTTGATTGAAAAGGTGTAACAACTTTTTTATTTATCCAAGATAATTTGAAAATATTATATATAATAAAATATTTATTATGAATGTACTAAACTAAATTCCTTTGGTTTGAGATATACAAAATAATTTTTTTTAACACTCAAGTTTCTCAAAATAAAAGTTTTAAAGTATTGATAAAAACCTTTCCCAACTTACTTTTAAGATTTTCTCATAATAAAATTCCTAGACAAATGTTAATTTGATTAAAAAGTAGACAATTGTATTTATGATAACATTTATTGAGCTGAATAACCAATTTCATTAAGCAACTAATTTTATTATCAAAATAAAATTACAAAAGGAACATTGGTTATTAACCAACCGAATTTATATCAATAATCAAATCATATCAAGACAAACACATTACTGATCAATACATAAAAGGATATGCATTTAGGAAAAAAAACATTTTCGTAAAGTCCTCGAAATCTAGTCTTTTGCTTGATCACATCTATTGCCCGTCACTGACTGTAAATCACTTCTGAATGCGAGAGTCTACCCTTACCATTCTATTAGGAATTATGTTCGACACTTTAAACTCGACCGACTCGCCTTCATCATTAGTATCTGAAAGGTGGAGTTGTAGGAGTGAGTCATCCATCCTCAAGCACACACAAACATAGAATAATTTAAGCCAAATAATATCTATTATCGCATGTCCTCTCCTCACTATGTCGCACCTACTGAGATGTTCTATTAGTCATATTTTAGTGTCCCTCGATGCCTCCAAATTTTTCTATCTCTAAGAGGACTTACACGATACGTAATATTTAATTCAAGCCTTGCACTTTTTGATGATGATTGAGAGTACATATCTTGTTTGATACATTAAATCAGGATACTCTCGACCGAATCATGGTAATGCTCTATTTTGTTGGGACGCCAAGCCGGTTATGTGAATCCCTCTATTCTCAGAGCAGTCACAACTTGCCACCTAAGGATACTACCCCAAGGAGTCATCGAGAGCCTATAGGCATTCCTCAAGTACCTACTGTAGTCAACCTGTGCAATACTCCAGTCTTAATTCTCACATGTGGGTTTTTGTTCTATCATTCGTCAACTATCTCCCCTTCTTTCTAATCGAGTCTCCATTTTAGGTACTGACATAATGTATGACATCAAGTGCGGTTTATCTTTGTTATTCAACAATATTTCAGACTATCAAGTAGTCTTTATATAGAATCAGGTTCTTGTCTTTCTTTAAAGTTCAATCTTTCTAATAGGGTACAACACACAAAAGTTATAATTCATGTCGGGACTTGTTGCCATTAGGATCCTTGTACATTTTTTCATCCTATCCCTCCTATTAAAAATCTGTCTCTCAAAGACACCCAACCATGTTCTTTTGTTAGAACATGTCTCGAACATATAATTTTCTCTCTTATAATAATAGAGGCAAGACATTTAGTTCTAATAATTTTAATTCTAAACTATAAGCATTAACAATCGATAATAATATCAATAATTAAAAGGATCACATATCCAACAAGGGAAAAATAAGTGGCTATATAGAAGAATTAGAAATATAGAGTAAAGAATTTATTTATTCTCTAGCATTGATAATTTTTCTATTTATTCAAATTATTTATTGTTAACATATTTATTATTATCATGTCATTCCTAATAATCGAGTTGATAGTTATTAAATTTATTAGAACTCATTTTCTATTTGTTTATTAGTAAATTAATCATTTAAATTTTAATATTTATTCATTTTAGTTTGTAAATTCAAAAATTGATGGGATCAATATTTGTTTTAGACCTTGAACCTACACTATATGTATTAAGTTCATTCTCAGTGATCTTCAGAATGACTGGTAGCATAAAATTATCCTAGTCTTTATATTGATTATTATTAAGTCAAAACTAATCAATCTCAATTTATTTAATAGTACTAATTTATGCTGATATATATAATTGTTAATTAACTTAGGTGAATTATCCATTCACATAATCAATTCTAATGCTACTATTATTATTAGCGACCAAATTTTAAGTAAAACATTACTGACTTTTCATACCAGTTAGTTATAATGCTAATCGTTCCTAGTTGTTTATTTGGTTATACTTATACAAATAAATATCTTTTCATTAGAGTTAGATAATTATCTATCTTATTTCTCCTTGATTATTCGTATTATTCTTATTATTATTTTCTCTTTCTCTCCTTTTTTTTTTTCCCTCTCTCTTTCTTTCTCACATTTGCATATAATAGGTTTGATTTTTCAAAAATAATCAAAAGATGGAGACTCCTCTTACCCATAGGCACAATTCCACACAAAATTGGATGGGAAGTTATGTAGTAGCCAACAAAGGAGTTAGTAGTTGTCCTAAGTCTAATACCGATGCATGTTTAGGAGTCTAAGCAATATGAAGGTGAACAACCATCATTGGCCAGTGAATTAATTTGAGTGATTAGATAAATCAAGCTTTCTCAATTTCACTCTTCACATACCAAAAATTCCTAAACATGAACCAACAAAAATCAAAGCATCAATTAACCCATAACAAGAATCAATAATGTAACGCCCTTTTTCAGTTTATTTTAACTTAATGAAATCTTTCCAAGTACTTTTATTTAAAATTGTGAACTCAATGGAATAAATTTTTAAAGCCATAATTGTTAAGGTTACAATTTGAGAAAATCTAAATATTACCATAACATTCATGCAACTTGTAATTAATTGTAAAAATTTAATTTGACATATATTTAAAGGTCAAATACAACTGTAAGCATTACACTTTCAAAACTTTAGCTAAGTATTTAGTACATCAACCTAATGACAAACAGACTAAAAATATTAACAACTTTTACTTCCTCTCAGTAGTTCTTAGTCAGAACACTCAGAAGGGTCTTCTTCCTCAAGTGATTCCTCTCTTCTCTCTTGATCATTTGCTCTTACTGGGGTTGAAACTGTAGAGGAGCGTGGGTGTGGAGAGGGTTGGACGCGTCGAGGAGCTACAAGATCGTCTGGTGGGACTTTAGTATATTTGGGTGGTGGTGTCTATGTTAGGATAACAAGAATATCTATATGATAAAATTGCCAAGGGGCTATGGTGTTAGGAGACTTAAATGCGAATCTTACATAACCCATGAAGGTATCATCTCCACTCATCGGACATGGGTTCATCGTCCCCCTAAGGGTATGATCGTCATGTGGAACAGGGGATGAAATTCGTCTACCATGAATATCTGAAATGTAGGGGGTTGTAGGAGTGAGTCATCTATCTTTAAGCATACACATACATTTATATATAATTTCTAGCTATCGTATACCTTTATCTCACCGTCTCGTTCCTAATTAGGATTTCTATTCGTTCTAAGGGGCGCTTCGTAGCCTTCAATACTACTATCTCCAAAAAGACTTACACAAGCGTGTCAATAATAGTCCAAGTCTGCATTTTGAGTTGACGATCGGGAGTACATATCTTGCCTGGTACTTGGTCCAGGATACTCTCAACTGAATCTTGGTAATGCTTCGCTTTGTCAAGGACGCCAAGCCGGTTTCGTGACATCCTATTGACTTTGAGAGGTTCACAACTTGACACCTTATCTACTCCCAAAGGCTCACCAGAGCCAGCATACATTTCTTAAGTACCTTCTGTGGTCAACTCATGAAATCTCCATGCTTAGTTCTCACTCGTTAGGGTTTTTGATTGATTCTTCTCTTCCCACTTCCATTCGTCAAATTTTTCTTTGGTATCAATTTTGAGTTCAAAGGAATAATTTTTGATGACTTTTCTTCACACTTACTTTGAATAGATAATACCCAAGTTTTATTTAGTCTTTGTTTGAGTAATTTCCTACCGTCACGCTTCTAAAACTCATCTTTTATACTAGGGTTATCTATCTAGTTATTGTCTACTTGAGACAGTTACGTACATCATACAAATTTCTCTACTAACAATAAAGACAATAAATATGATCATATAACATAAGAATATTTAATATCATTGTTAAACAAGATTCCAGACAATATAACAAAGATTATAGTTAGAACATTAAGAAAAGGGTAAAATTGTATTTTTCCAAGACTTTTACCTTTATTTTCTTCCCTACTTTCTTTCTTTCATTCTTTTCTTCACAAATATATATACTTCTATCCTATTTAGTTTATTATTATTAAATTTAATTTTTTTCTATTCTGACTCTTCCTTGTTTTACTGTTTGTATCCTATTCTTACTATCCTCACCCTCTCTCATCTTCTTCTTCCTCAGTCACTCTCTACTTCCCATCCCTCTTTTAGAATTTCTCATTTTAATCTTAACCATTTGGCCCTAGTAAATGAAACTTATGTTTATATCTAATTCAATTGGCGATGTCAAACGGAATCAAACTAGAGTTCATCAATTTGGAAGAATATATTCAAAATGTATGAAGGTTTTAGCAGAGGAAACAAAATTTCAAATTTGATCCTTTCAGGAATTATAACTTTTGTTTCTTATCTACTAATTCAAAATATCATTCCTAACTCCAAGGTGCATTTCTAATTGAGTTTAGTTGGTTAGGTTTTAATGTATAATAAGAAATTTGCTTCAAAATAACAGTGAATAACATCAAAATCAAATTCTACTACTCAGGCTGAATTCATGTGAATTATGATCCTAAAATTAAATTAACGCAATCCAAAAGCTTTTGGTAACAAAAAAAAAAATAAAGAAAAAAGGCTCTTCCTATCTTAAATATGTTTTTCGATGAGGATTTTGAATATTCCAATGAAGCTTCGACGACCAAGCAAAAACACGACCTCTTGGTCTTTTCTTCTACTTTCTTTAGCAGAAACGAAGTTAGGTTTGAATAGAAGTTGTATGTGAAGAGAATGAAGGAAAAGGTGTTGGATTCGTGTCTAATTTGATCAAAAGTTTCTCTGTTTTCTACTTCCTTTTTGCGCGAGAATGGACCTATATATATAATGTTCCTTCGTTCTATTTAGGCTTATTTTAATCAAGGTTGGAGGCGTAGGGAGGTGGTGTAAGGTATGGGCGTGTAGTTGCCCAATGAAGTTCCAAAGGTTGGGAGCTCGAGGGTGAAGAGCTTCATATGCTGCTTCAATGGCTGTTTTATGAAGTTGAGAAAGGGTATAGATATTAAATATGCTTATTTTGCCAACGATAGAACTCTCCTCTAATTCTTCTCGTCACCTATGTATCGCGCTTTGAATTTGCTCCCCTACATTTTTCTTATTATGCTCTTTATTTTTCTCATTTTATTTCCTTCTCATAACTTTTGTATTTTATCTAGGTTTTATTTTCATCTCGCACACCTAGCCCAGCTTGTAGCATGTTGTGCTACCAGCCAGGGATCCTAGGTTCGACCTAGGTTTACCTGCTTCCTTTTTTTTTTTCTTTTCTTTTTCTTATTTTTCTCTTCTTATTCTTGTATTCTCTTCCACTAAAATATTTATAATTATATTTATTTTAATTTATTTTAATATTTATATATTTATTTTTTATTTAATAAAATTCTAACTATTTCTTCTAAAATTCAATTATTTTTTTTTTAAATTTTTTATCTTCTTACTTCTACTCTTTTTTCTTTTACTTCTATTTATTTTTATAACTTCTAAATCTATTTTGTTTCTTTTATTTCAAAAATAGAAATATCTATTTATATATTTATATTTATTCTTTAATTTATTTAAAGTCATTTTACTAAAAAAATTACTAATCTCAACTAATCTTAATTTCTTCTCCCTAACTTATATTATCTTCTAAATTTAAATAATATATCTCCTAAATTTAAATTCTAATATCAAATAAATTAAAAATTTCAAAGTAAATTATAAATTTCTAATTCAGGACTTATTTTCTTGAATGTAATTTATATATTTTAACAGGATGTTACAAATAATCAGACTAAAAAATAGGATTAGAGGCCCTTCCTACCTCTATTCTCATTTTTTCGATGAGTTTATAGCTGTAGTGATTTCTATCAAACCTAGCAAGGATGAAGCGTTCCCGACGAGAAAGGAAAACTTAAGCGAGTTGTTGTAACCTCTAAACCTCTTGTTCTCCTTCGAGCTTTGTCGCAATGGCTAGGTGAAGGTTATGAGGGCATTGATGGTGGTTTCCCTCTTCGATTCTTCTCCTAGCTCTTCGTTCCAATATCTTCCCTTGACGGCATCTATGTAACTGGTGAAGACAACACTAGCATGGTTTTGAATTGCAAAACAGGAGGATTACTTTCTTCCAAGCACAAAACTGGCGCATAACTGCTAATAGAAAAATGAAGGAGATTGTAGCGATGGGAGTGGCTCAAGGAAGTTAAAAGGGAAGAGAGGTTGTAGACGAAGGCAAAGAGCAATATGACTCGCTCTGGTTCTTTCATTCTCGTGATCTAAGGTTTAAGTATTATAAAGTGTGTTTAAGTAGCTTCAAACACACTCGCAACCAAGTGGTTAAGACGTTGGACCTCGATGTTAGGTCCCTTCCTTCGAATCTGCCTTTGGATTTTGCTTGTTTTATTTTCTGTTTTGAAGGATATAAGCTTATATATTATATGTGCCTTCTCTTGTCACAAGTGGGCTCCTAGCCCAATTGGTTAAGGTGTGGCTTCTCCTCTTCAAGGGTCTGGGTTCAAATCCCAACCCCTATTTTTTTTCAACCTTTTTTATTTATATATATTTACTTATATAATTATTTTATTAACATTTCACACATTTTAATTATTCTTAAAATCGTAATTTTTTTTAATTATACTTCCTCCTTTATTTTACATAATTTTCTATCAACATTACTCATCTATTTATTTATTTTCATAAAATCTTTATACGTAACATTTTATTTTTCTGCATATATTTATGTTTATCTATTGATTATCTAAAGCAAAATCTTCCTTAATTTTTGTAGTTAGACTATTATTTATTTCTAATTAATAAATTAGTAAATCTTTATCACATTAACAATTGCAACAACAATACTTTAATTTTCTATAAACACTTTAGTATAATTCAATAACTCATAACATCAATATTAATACTAATGAGCAGGATAATCTTTCTTACTATAATTTCTTGTTATTTATTTTTATCACATGCTATTCTCCTTACTTTAACTACTAATATTACATTCATTTCTTAATTAATCAATTAACTAATTACATTAACAATTATAACAACAATGATTAAATTCTTAAAACATATAGTATGAATTCAAACACACATACTTAAGCAACCTTGTCAAGAAAATTATAAATATCACTATATAATATTTCCCTTGTTTAAAATTCCTATTATTTATTTTCATTACGTTAACTATATATTAACAAATAATTATTTTCCAAATTTTAATATGAAGACAAACACACATTAAATTGATGTTCTCTAGAAATATTTATATATTATTAGTAAGAAATTCTTTATCTTATAATTATTTTATTATTTATTTACTTAATATATATTAATTCCTTATTCTAACTACTATTTTTATTTATTTTATTTTGTTTTCATTTTATCAGGATGTTACAAAAGGGATTTAAAGTGTCCTTTGAACTTCAACATTGTCTTATCTATGACATTGTTGGTTGGGAGGTTCTAAAGATTAAAATGATAGGTAAAAACTTATCATTTGATTCGATAGAGAAGGAGTAAACAACCTATTATACTTAAGTCAATCTCACATAACACTGACACAAGAGACTTGGTCATTACCATCTTGAAAGAATGTTGAACATGAAGAAAAAAGACATGTCAAGAGGTATACCAATATTTTATGATAATTTTTAAAATTGTAATAATTATCAATTTAGTAAACAAAATAAAAAGTCATTTCCCAAAATAGCTTAAAAAGCCTCTCAAAAGTTGCAATTAATTCACACTAACGTGACTAGACTTCCAAGAACACTATCATTACAAAGTAGTCTCTACTTTATTATTTTAATATATGATTTTATAAGAATGTGCTGATTTTTTTCTTAAAATTTAAACATGAAGTGATTGGAGTATTTATGAAGTTCAAAAAAATGATGGAAAATTCAAAGTGATTACAATATCCAATTTTCAAGATCAAACAATGAGAAGAAGAATATGTCTATAAAATTTAATCAATTTTGTGAAGAAACTAAGATTAAACAAAATTTAATTAATATATTTATTTAATTTAATAAATAAAAAATAAATAATTTTTTTTATAAAATTATCTCTCAATTATATAAGAATATTTCATTCAAACTTCATTATTTTTATTAGTATAAAAATATATACATACCTTAATTTCTTTAACTATTATATTTATATAATTTTATAAATTAAAAAATAAATATATTTTTTTAAAATTTATGGTTTAATTACATAAACTTTTCCTCCTTATACTTTTTTATTTTATTTTATTATAAGGCCCACTATTTCTTATATATTTCAGACCATCCCACACCGTCAGATTTTAATCATGGCTTCCCTTCAAAGTTCAACTCCACCGCCCCAACCTTATGAATGCCAACTCTATATCTTTTGTTGTGCCTATGGTTGATCTGCTCTGATCTCAGGGACCCTACTTTAGCTGCTAATAAGCTCACCAAACATTTCATCAAACTTCCTGTCGCGGGTTTTTCACTCTCCTTCACACAACTCATTGCTTCCATTTTTAGCTCTCTCATCAAAACTGGATCATGCTGAGCATGAATTCAGGGTTTTGTTTGTTTGATGTGTATGCTAAAAGGATGAAATTGTTAGAAACTCTTTAGCGCAAAGAGTTTTTCTGCATTTTCACTGATAAGTTTTATTTGTGCACTTGAGTTATTTCTTGACATTGGACCGTGCAAACTCGAAGACGAACATTCTTATATCCCTACTCATTCCATAAATTTTCTTCAGCCTGACTTCATGGATTTTTGGCATCTTCAGGTGATTAACTTGTCTTGCATTATTGTTATCAAATTCATGCCTTTGCTTCTCTCCAATATCAATTTTTTTTAATAGTATCTTTCTACTTTTGTGGTTATACAGGGAAGAGTTTGGAAAATGGATTGCTCTCGTTGCTGTTGTATTACACCTTTAGCTTCCAAGCCACTTTCCTGGTATATATGGTGCATTTTTGCTCAGTAATTAGACTCTTGTTTTTAAGATGCACATTATATGTGGTGTCTTTAAAAATTATTTGCCTCTATCCATTAATTTAAGTGTATATGCTTCTCATTTCTCATTGTCCCACCTCAGCTCACATCCAGTTTATACATTTTTATGTGTATAATACCTAAAAGTTAAAAATAACCATTCCTGTAACTGGTTGAGCTTAGCTCAATTTGTATCTGTTTTGGTATGTGAAGCATGGTCATTTTGTTTTTGAAGTGTTACAGTGTCTAACACATTTATGATACTCACCTACGTGTCGTGCTGGACCCTCCTCACTAGGCATTCAATAAAAAAAGTGTTGGCTTGGACACTAGACTCGAAAATAGCCTCATATCACTAACACTTCATGGATACTTTTTTTTTTTACTAGACTTGATAATTACACATTATTAAAAAATAATGTCTCGAAATCTTTTGGTATAGAAGGTAAATATTTGAGAACACAAATCTTGATTATCAATTTAGATCTTCCCCTTTCCTTCATTAAAATCCCTCACTTGAACCAACCTCCCACAGTTGGAGCTCCCTACAACATAAAAAAGGAAAAAGGAAATGATACTAGGAACATTCCTTCCCTCCCCTTCTATAATTGGTGACCATTAATGTATCATGGCTGTTATTGTAGATTGGTTGGAGTTGCCTGCAGTTTTGATTCTTCTTATTGTTGTAGCTCCTGGTCTCTTAGCAAACACCTATAGAAGAAATGCAGTTGGGGTGATAATATGTCTTGTCATTCCATGTTGTTTGCTGAAAGGAAACATTTGGGCCGTTTGTGGATATAGAATATTCCGTTTCATTCCGTGTAATTTGCTGCCAGAACGAAAAGACACTGGGGTATCTGGTGGAATAATTGATGTAGTAGTTTATGGATCATTGCAAATTATAATTGTCAATATCATTTTGTTAGTGTATCCCATCTTGAAGCTGATGGTCTAGAATGTATAGGCACAAAAATATAGAGTAGCAAATTTAGACTTGGTTGACGTAAGTGAGTAATACATTTTGTTGTTCACCTAGTGTGACAAGACTATTGCCGTTGAAAATGATGATCTAAATGAAATAAACAATTTGTTTCCCGTCACATTCTAATATAATAATAATTTTTCTTAACTCGGGTATCTTTCGACCAAAAATCAATGATTATTCTGTTGAGATATTGAGATTTATTTAAAAGGATTGACAATCTCTTTTAACATATATTTTTTCATATGGGTGAATCAGAAATCAAATCATCACTACATGCTTAAAAGACAAAGTTATCTACCAATTATGTTACACCATATTGGCAAAAATTATAATAATTTGATAATGTGACTTAGGCCAATAGTTTTTTATCATATACAAATGTGAACTGAAATATTGAAATGACTTACCAAAATAAGAAGAATGAAAGAATAAAGCATTTTGTACCAAAAGAATGAATATTTTGCAGGGGCCACACAATTTATTATGTGATATTTTACAATGGCATACGGAGTTGCTGTTTCAACATACGAACTATTCTATCTATGTATATATGGTTTTGCACTTCAGTCAATAGAATAATGAACCAAAATATGCAGAATGACAAATGGATTTTGCTTCATAACTGCCAGAAATCAGAAAAACTGTTGCACATAACGTGGCCGCTTGCTGCATGGTTCATACCATTGCTCCCTTTGCTTCCTTGTATAGTTGATCAATATTGTCCTACAAAATAGTGTTGGCAAAGAGTAATTTTTATTTATTTAAGTAAATCACTCCAACATCTTATTGGAGTTTATAAATAAGCATTTCGTGCTGATGCATAGAAGCCAAAATTGATGCACATTGATACAGATTGTGAATCAAACTACTAATTCAAAAAGTTATTAGTTATGATATTTTCATCACAGCACCAGAAGCAAACCTTATAGTACTTGAGCAATTGTGGTCTCTTCAATTTGAATGTTGGAGTTATTAAATCTCTCTCCATGTCGAAAGGATTTGGTTCCAGATGAATGGCTTTTAGCAGCTCAAAACCTCTAAGCTGAATGTTTCTTTCATGTCAGATTTTGGTAACGAGCAAAATATATCATAAAACCAGAAACTAAAAGCATATGATAATGAATTATATATACATACTTGGTGTTTCTGACCAATGATGTTGAGCTCATCCAAAATATACTTTCTTGCTTTTAGATTATCACATAAAGATTTAAAATCATCAGTCACATTGTGCTCTAGTGCCCAATCCTCAATGGCCTTTCTTTCAGGGACCACAACAGCCACCAAGAATGACTCAAAGCTGTTTCCATACACCCAAATCTGCATATGAAATAATTTCTTTTCTTTATCCATATAAATTTAGTATAGTAGGTGCACTGCAAAACTACTTTCTAAATGAACTTTCATAGTAAACTTCATATTTGACCAAAATGAACTAGAACTATTTTCTCTACTTTTACCAACTGTTCAGTGATTGAAGCAGAAGCATACCGATGCTATAAGAGAGCATTGCAAATACTTATTTTCAATATTCTCCACAGCAATATATTCTCCTTGAGACAATTTAAAGATATTCTTCTTCCTATCAATAATTTTCATGGCTCCATCTGGTTGCCATTCTCCAATGTCACCTGCAACGGTTTACCTGGATGTGAATCTTTGTTGATTTATAAATCACTGAGTGAATTATAAGGACAACCTGGATTTACCTGTATGAAACCAGCCATCAACCACAACTTCTTTGGTAAGATCTTCACGCTTGTGATAACCAGAGAATAAGGTATTTCCTCTAAGACAAATTTCTCCACGGGCTACATTGGAGAGGGCATCATATCCCACCTCTGGCACAGATTCAAGCCTGGCTTCAATGGTTGTCATGGGGACTCCAACTGTTCCTGTCATAGAGTACACATCACCTATCGCCGTGAAACACCCAGCACAACTTTCAGTAAGACCTGTCACGCCAAAATGATACTAAATTAATATGAACAAGCACATGTACACAATTAACATGTGACTATTATAATAAAATCATGCTAGAATTGTTTTATAGGATTGAACCATCATATCTATTTTCTCGGAAGGGACTACTTTATCAAAATTTAGCCCTTGATTTAGAAAACTTCGATAAAGACTTTTCTATATAGTAAAAAATTCATATACCATACCATATCCTTGTGATAATGTAGATCCACTAGTGACCCTCATAAACTCTTCCACGTGCCTAGGCAAAGGAGCAGCACCTGATAATAGGATGCGAACACGTCCGCCTAGTGCTTGTTTTGTCTATCAATAAAACCTATATTTTAGTTTTGAACCAAACATTCCGAAAAGAACTCATAAAGATAAGTCATTTTATACCTTCTCAAACACAAGCCTATCAAACAAAGGTGCTGCTTTGTGTTGTGGAAGACCCTTCTCCAGATTTTTTAACTTGCTGTCATTAGAATCCAGATTAGTTTACACACACACATAACTTCAAACACTTTAGTTTAATGATGAAACATACTAGTTGTAAGCACACTGAAACAATGCACTCTGCAGTGGTCCAGCAGAAGATACTTTGCTTTTGATACCTTCAAGAGAAAAGCTTTTATTTAATTCTTATTGGATAAGGTAATCACAAAAAGATAAGGATCGTGATTTAAATATGGTAGTCATAGAACCAAAGATGATCATAAGAAGCATTCTTGTTTTACCAGCATAAATACGATCAAAAACTCTAGGAACACCACAAAATATAGTTGGCTTCAGTGCCTGAACATCTTCCAGCAAGAACCTGACATCCTGCATGTATCAACAAGAAAAATCCATACGAGACACTAAAACAGAACACTTAAAGAAAGAACCAAAAACTAATTCCATGATGTGAATAAAAATCTTACGCCTTGCCAAAATCCTATTGATGAGCCCTTGGAGATGCAATAGGTCTCCATTATTTGGTCATACACATGAGCAAGAGGAAGAAAGGAGAAGTACACATCGTCTTCTGCTGCCTAAAAATATTAAAAATATTTATTGTCACTCTGTTCAATTTAACAAAGATGAGATACTCTTACTCATACTCGTCTTCCCGTTGTTTTAATTTTGAATTTGGTTAAAATATGTACCATACTTTCCCAAGAGAAATAAAGAGTATAGCATTTGCCTAACAGATGCATAGGCAACAGATGTATAAGTTGCACCCCAATATTTGAAGCAAGCGATGTTAGACTTTCCAACACCCCCTCCCACATATGCTTTTCAGAACAAGCGATTCTTACCAGAGTAGGTGATTCACGAAGATGGGCGATAGGGTTTGATACCAAGTTAGATTTCATCTTAAAACTAATGGTATAATGATGTTGCCCAACAAATATATAAGTTGCACCCTAAGATTTGGAGCACACGATGTAGGACTTCCCAACATTACTATATAGAGCCTATGAGCATACTTTTGTTCACTTCATCTTATATCAGGATATCATCATCCATTGATTGATATATATATGATTGGGGTTTGATTTCCCCATTATTGCTTTTAACTACTATGTTGCCATTTGAGAATCACTGTGACATTAATCAACATGGAAGTCAAAGATAGATTGGCGTGGCATAATTTGCAGTGTCAATAGTATAAGTTATAAAACATGAAGCTAATGAAGCTTCAAGAAAAATCATTCTTACCACTCTGTCTGTTAACTTAAGCATGTGGTCAACAGACAACACTTCAGCCATGAAAGCCTCATTCTTAATAACAACACCTTTGGGATCTCCAGTTGTTCCACTTGTGTACATTATTGTGCAAATGTCAGTCTTCTTTTTTGATGGTAGATCCCAATCCAGGCATCCCTAGAGAAAGGAAGAAAAGGAAAGATATTAGACTGTTACAATAATATCTGAGAATGCTCAACATAAATGGTTCATGATCCTAATTTTGAACACCAAATAGCCAATTGAAAACCAGGTTTAACATCTTACCAACTGGAGAAACTCTCCCCATGAGAAGCAGGATGCGCCATGCTCCTCAGCTTCCTTGTTTTGTGTGCTTGATACACTTCCAAAACTCACAATAGCTACACCAATAATACACAGAGCTTGGTCAGCATAAAATGGAGGTAAGACCCTGAATCTAGGAGTAACAAAGATGGCAATGCTTCACCTACTTTTAAGATTTGAAGAACACTGTCCAAGACATGACAAAATCTGTGGAAACAGATATCAGTTCATTAGGGAACTTCAACAAATTCAATGGATAACTTACTAATTACAACCGTGTTCCGTAAATTAAAAAGAACTTGCAGCAGGCATGACATATTTTCAACTCCAAAATATGAACCTGACTTACATCACTGTTCTAAGCAAGTGGCTTACAGTAATATCATATAATAACTTATGCATATAACTCATCTAAGAAGGATGCTAATGGCTTTCTCATCACATAGTTTCTTATCAGAAAAGACATCGTTGATAACTTGACATCTCATGGAGATAGTTATGTGTTGAAAGTAGCATAAAAAATATGGCTAATTAATTTTAACCGATGGAATGGTGATCCTTCCATAACATGCATATTTACTGAGGGAGAGTCAACTGTGAGGAAGAGCCAGACAATCCAGTGTGGTTTGGAGCTTCATACAAAGCCATATCACCAAATAATAAAAGCAGCAAGACTATTTGTCACACTAATGCAGGATGACTCAGCCAATATGGTAATCTTAATAATAGATCAATTAAATGTTCGACGTAGTCCAACTTGAAATAATAAAATATTGTGCTCAAAGCACTAGACATTACTGATGGAATCTTTTTCTCCTGTACAAATGCAATTGAAACTTCAGCATGATCTATGATAAACTCCACTGCATCAGGACCTGGTAGGCATAAATCCAAGTCAAAGTCATTTCCTAGCTGATGATATGTGCTCCAATTTTTGTCCACAAATTCTTCAGGAGAAATGTTTCAAATGATAAAAGCAAGAAGACAGAGACATTTATCAAGTAAAAAACACATACCAAGGGTGTCATATAATGGAACATATGGCACTGCACAGCTATTGCAAGCCTGCAAAACAGCAAAGTTGAATCAGGTGAAGTCCAGTTGGAATAATCAACAAAGCCAATCAATTTACAATAAGATATCATACTTTGTGGTGATAATTAATTGAAGAATAATATATGGTGATACAAAGAAAATGTTATACCTCCATTGCAATGATCCATTCAGGGCAGTTGGTCCCATATATGCCACAACGATCACCCTTGTGATTTAAAACGAACAGTTAGATTCTTAATTTCACATTCAGTGATTTCAATGCAAATATCTTGAAAAAGCAAAAACTGTTGCAAACTCACAGGATTTACACCACGGCTCCTCATGGCAGAACCCATTTTCATGGCAGCATCATAAACCTCTTGATACGTGAGCCATGCATAGGAACCCACCTGTAAATTCACCTCAATGTTCACATGATGTTTTCAAAATTCTAGGGGAATTATCTTTTCCCCCAATAATTTAGACTCTTAAAGTTATCCATAACAAGGGAACCTGTCCCCATTTCCTATCTTTTTTATGTTTCCTCAGGTTAGTCAAAAAGTGACATGTAAACAAAAATTCTGACAATAACGAAAAATAGTATTAATTTTAAGAGTAACTGCAGAGTGAACCAATAATGTATATGATGTTTACAATGATCACAAACTAAAATTATAATAAATTTATTGTTTTTTACAATAATTTTCTGAAAAATCTTGTTAACTAGGATTTTTTATTAGGTGAGAATGCATAGATATTGAAATCTTTTTTTATAGTCAATGTGACACTTTTTAATTAAGGGACAGGAAACAAAAACAAGTGATTTAAAGCCTAACAAATGGTGCATGGAGCCAAAATACATGAAGATGATACCTTAGATTTGGTTTTTTGACGCCTACCCAGCATTTTATTATTCGGGTTCCTCTTAACAGAGTCCCTGCCAAAAGAAGCATCAATACTGCTAATAAATGCCGTGTACTTTTTATTTTTTACAAAATTATGACATAAATAGCCATTTGACACATCACAATTATATATACAATTTGGATGAAGAACATTACATGTAACTGATAAAAGGTAAAAAGTAGCTAAAATTAGTTAACAAGAAACTATAAATTAAAATTACGATAAAAGTAGTACTGATGATGTCACTTCTTGATGTGGTACCAAAAACAAAACTAAGCTTCACTTAAATATATTCCATTTGTATTTGGCTCCTCTAAATTGAGTAAATATAGTAAGTAATCCTAGTAGTTGATAAAAAAAAATGGTTGATATTCCAATACATCCATGATTTGTCATGTATGTGCACGTACTATTGATTGTTGTTTTCATCAACGACTAAGTACTCACTTTACCATCTAAAGTGGGTTGCTCATTAGAGAAGACTTTGTTCAATGATTTTCATTTGTCATGTTCTGGTGTCACTAAACACAACAAAACTGTTAAAATCCTCCTACAAAATAACTTAATGCATTATAGATAAGCAGAGAGTTAATCAATTTACATGATAATAACTTCATTTAATGAAAAAGAAAGTAAACAAAATTATATGTAGTAACCTGAAGAAATCCCAAGGGGACTCAAAATCAGAAGGAACCTCCAAGAGACCATCTTTAGCATAGATGCTCCTATAGACAGGACCTACTGATGGTTTTCCATCAGCTGCAGGCCTTCCCTCTTCAACCTTCACTGTGTAAACCTCTGGCATTGTAAGATGGAATGGAATGTGCAGGTGTGTGTTTCAGAACTGTGTCTGGGGGATGATGATAATGATTAGTGATCTTAGATACAAGCGGAGTTATATATGAGGCTTGCAATAAAGGCAAAGTTATATGTATGGATAGATCAAGTTCAAAGAAAAAAGTGCATGTGAGCCAGCAAGGAGGGGGTTGAGCCAGAGCAATAAATTCAGTGTTTACTTTTGGTACAGAATTTCTAA
Source organism: Pachyrhizus erosus (assembly GCA_026544285.1). Taxonomy (NCBI): domain Eukaryota; kingdom Viridiplantae; phylum Streptophyta; class Magnoliopsida; order Fabales; family Fabaceae; genus Pachyrhizus; species Pachyrhizus erosus. Next base: position 30,408 of record JAMLFT010001400.1, read on the forward strand.
ACAATTTTTGTAGCGCTGTTTTATTGCTATCCTCTTTCAGCTCTTTGTGGGTTTTGTGTTTGCATGTTTTCAGCAACACACCCTCTATCAGCATTTATATTGGCTGCAAAAGTTTGGTGAAGCTACCCTCGCCATTTTCCTAACAGACAGAAAAGAAAAAAAAAAAATGGCCTATAAACTTTGGTTCTAATTTGAAAAATAAAATGTTTAACATATATCTACTTTTTCTTCTATCTTGTTTTTCTTCTCATTCTCTTTTTATTTCTCTTTTCTTTTTTATTATATTACTTATCATATTTACTGGTCACCTTTTCTCTCATCCTTTTCTTTCTTTTTTTTTCTCTCTCTTTTTTCTTTTCACTCTTTTTTTAATTAATGAAAATTTAGACAAATTGAGTCTCAAAAATTTACTAAAGTTGTTACAAAACTCAAGACTCAAAGCTATTTTAAAGATATTGATGAATATAAATTACTTATCAACATGTTCATCACATTGATAACGGCATTTGAACTCACTTATGATATATGAACTCCATTTTTATCAACTAGAAAAACTTTTATTAATTTCCTTATTCCACTCTTACATTTTAAAATGAGGTATTATTT
>JAMLFT010001401.1:5071-31007 GCA_026544285.1 Pachyrhizus erosus
TCTTGCATCAAATTCTCCAAATCCCACTCTCCCATTTTTAAATTTTCCCCTTGGCCATGATTTCCAAACCCAATTAAGTCCTCTACTTTGGTGCCCTGAATCTTATCAGTGTTATTGAAGGAACCATAATTGAAGTGGTTGTTATGGCTTTTCACATCAATCGGGACACTATTGCTTTCAATGCTTCTACTTTCTAGTGAAGGAAGGGAGAAGTCTCTTCCTAATCCCATTTTATTTGGCTCCAATATCTCATAATTCCCTTGATGCCCATCTACCGTGCCAATTTGAGTCAAGCATGCAGCAGGCATGTTAGGAAAATCTGCTGAAACATTAGTCATGTCACACTGATTATTTACCAACATGGAAAAGGGGTCAAATTGGTCAGGCAAAACCATTGATTGCATGGATGATATGGATGAAGAGGAATCCATGCACATGGTCATGATGTCATGTACATTAAAGGGCATCATCCCACTCAAAACATCTTTAGACTCTGAGGAGTCAGTGCTGTTGTTTAGTGAGGGAGTAGAAGTGTTAGTTTTCAACCTTTTTTTCAATGTGGAGTTCCAAAAATTCTTTATCTCATTGTCTGTACGGCCAGGGAGACGTGCTGCTATCTGAGACCACCTGAGTTTTAGAAAATTGAAGAGATTAAAGAGCAGAAGAAAAAAATACAAATAACATCCAATATACTCATATAGTACTTCTCCTACATAGAGTTCTAATATTTAATTATTCATGGCTTAACGGTGATTTTTTAACCCAACTACTATATGTCTATAATGAATAGTTAATATATTATAGGCTATTATAGGCTATATTCTTAATTAAATAGAAAGTCCGACCTACCTAGCTAGGCGATGTGACATGCTTCCACGTAACCCCCTACTCCTATGCAGGGTTGACCTGCCCAATAAGTTCAATTTCTTGACACAATTTGCCAGACTATTCTGTCTACACATTTCAAAAACTCAAAATTATCCTTGTCCATGTAAAGGTAACACAATAATCAAAGAAACAAATTTTGAGGTTCTTTCATTTTTATTTTTTATTTTCACAAGTAATTAAGGTGCGTCTGGTTTGAGAGAATATTTTTATTCCATTGTTTTACTAATAATTACAAAATATTTATCATGTTTTCACTTGTTTCTGGTTTTCATTTCTTGCCTCATAAACCACTCAATTCAATACAATCAATTCTTTCATAGTCTCTATATCTATAGTATCCATTGTATTTTTATTACTCGAGTTTAGAAATCTCCCAATAGAGGATAGCCCGTACAAGTTCATAGATCTTCACTGACATTGCATTTTTGTTTCTTTTTAATAAAAGTACATTGTAGTTTATTCATAATGATATATCCAATCATAGTAGTAGATCATATATAGATATCTTAAACTTGATATGGGAAAGAACTTAATTAAGCAAAATAAGGATATGAAATCACAAGGTGAAAAGGAAGAGAGTACCTATTGCCAAGAATGGAATGCAAATGAATGATGAGTTCTTCCTCTTGGGGTGAGAATGCACCACGTTTGAGGTCAGGTCTCAAGTAATTAATCCAACGAAGACGGCAACTTTTGCCACACCTTTGAAGACCAGCATTCCTGGCAATGTCAGTCCAACACCCTTGTCCATTAGTCAGCATGTACCTTATGAGCCTCTCATCTTCCTCAGGTGACCACAACCCTTTTCTCAACTTGCTCTTAATGTTGTTCATTTTGTCCTTGTTGGTCATCAGATCAGGTTTCCTCATTTGCCTACAAACTCAATGATGCTTGTGGAATGTGTTTATTTCTTGTTTTGAGTGTGATATGATAGAGGCCTAAGACAAAACTCTATATATGTGAATAATATTTATGAGGGACAGATAAAAGGCTTCATAGGGAGGGAAATGCTGATGATGATGATGATGATAGTGATGGTTGTGGAGTTTGCTTAAAATATGAATATGCATCAGAGAGAAGAGGGATTGTGTTTGTTGGTTAATGGGTAGAGTGGAAAACGGATTGGAGGGGGACCTCCTTAACACAAAAGAGAGAGTGATCAGGGAGACAAGAGAAAGGAATGGTTGGTCTTCTTGTCTTTGACTCAATTTCTGTTTTTTGTTTCCCCATATGTTTTACTTCACTCACAAGGTAATCATCATCTTTTATTCTATGAAGCTGAAACAATTTTGCTTCCACTTCACATAATACTCTCTCTCTCTCTCTTGTTTTAAACTTCAAATTCACGTGTGTTGAGACCAGATAGAGATGATGACCATGCTACTTTTGGGATTTAATTTAATAGCATATTGTTGCACGCTTGACATTTGTTTGTTAAGTTTCGTGTTCTTTTATCATTGTGTGTAGCTTACATTCTATGCATGAATTTCAAAAGGGCTAACCACTGTATTGGCATATTTCTGAAGCAAATTATGTGCACCTTCAATGAAGCAACACCATTTTTTTATCCTTTTTCCTTTTTTGGCATAATGTTACCACTGTCATATATTAGAGATTACGGCTCTATCAATGACTTATCTAGAGATTTTAATGGTTTTTGAAAACTAAAGTACAAAAGCTATCAGTTATATTAATTATAATTATGTTAAACTAAAACTTTAAAGACAATGAATAAAATTCTTTTGAGTTAAAAGTTGGTTGCAGCACAAGTGACCAGATGAATGTACCAGAACTGAGTAGTTAATTTCCCTTATTTTAATATAATTAATATTGTTTCCCCTTCGCCCAGAACCATCTGGTTTTATGTTTGTGTTAATATCCTTAGCATGCATTACAAAACTTTGACAACATGTTTTGGCTTAACAGTTAATACCAGGACCTCTCTTCTATGGAACCACACTGCTTTCATCTAAATTGACCCTTTTTTTTTACCATAAAAAAATCTCATCTAAAAATTGAACTTATGAATATAATATTACAATTAGCAAGAACCGTTCTGAAATCATTCAACCCTTACAGATAAAATCATGGACACATCTATCATTTTCTTCCTAGCTGTCGAGGTATATCTCTCAGGGTAACTCCCTTTCCTTTACCTAACATTTTCCACAGAAGTGTTTCATGAATCACAAAAAAATAAAATCCTACTCATCAAGCTGTGTCATCAATCTCAGTCATCGTCCAATCGAAAACCAAATAGATACATACATTGGAATTCTTTGTCAGTTCCAAGGGCAATATAGTTATTCACACTCCAATCTCTATTGTGATAGGGACTTCCACAATTTTCTAAGAAAAAGTGAAGCAGAAATCACTGACGCTACTCATTCAAAAGCATCACTTTCTGCATCCACAGCTGTCCTGGAATGAAGAGGGCCACGTTAGAAACAAAACCAAAACTGAAAAGAAAGTGCTCATGTTTATGAGGAAGCAACATTCTACTTTGTTACAAAGACAAGAAAAAACAACTCATCTGGGGATTCTACCTCACACGTGATACCACATTATAAGAATGTGTTAGTGAAATGCAGAGGCCATAAAAGTAGAAGTACTTTAACACAAATCATCATCTAAAAGGTGGAAGTGCTCAAAACAGAAGACACATGGGCATACAGGGGTGAGGCTTACCAATTTTAACACTAAAATGTCTAGGTACAGAATCTAATTGTTCTTTTTCTTCTCCCTTTCTCTATTTCAGCTTTTGTTTGTAAGTTTATGGATTAAATCATCACAAAGGGGACATGATAATTAATTTTACATAAAGAAGTTCATCACTCAATTTCAGCCATCCAAATTCCAAACATGTTAAATTCCAATATCTCTTTTCTATTAAACATTAAGTTGGGACCAAGGAAGAGTAAATTTGGTAGCATAAACCACTGAGAAAAAATGTTGAAACAGAAATTTACATATATTATGGTGCTAACTCAGAAGCATCAAGCACACTATACCGGAGCTTCAAAATAAAAAATAAACCAAAGCACTAATGATTATATATGCTGCTATTCAGGATGAACGGGGCCACCAATTAGATGGATTTTGTTGCAAGGCATTTTCAAAAGGGTTGTTCCTCAAACAAATTGTTATTTGTCTTATACATAGAGTGCACATTCTTCAATGCTTCTTTTGGATGAAAAGTGAAAATAAGAGGAAAGAAAATGAAAAAAAAAAAAAGAAAAAGCTTATATGTTTTTTTTTTAAATTATATTATTTGGATGAAGTGAAAATACTTGAAAGAAAAATAAAATATAAAATATGTTTTAAATTTCTCATTTTATTTAAATTTCTATTTTTAGTCATTAGTAAATTTCTTTTATTGTTTTTAGTCTTATATAAATTTTTATATTTTATTTTTAGATATTAATTTTAATTATTAAATAATTATTTTAAAAAAAACTTCAAACATAAGATTTTTTTAAACAACCAGAGAAGTTACAAAAATAAATTGTAGGGGTTAAAATTTGTTAAATATTTTAATAAAAAATTAACACACATTTTATGTTTGTCACATTATTGTTTATCAGTTAAAATGAATTCTGAAAAATTAAAAATAAAATAAAAAAGCAGTTAAAAAAATTATAAGAAATTAAAACCAGAAATGAAGACAAAATGAAATATCAAGAATTTGATGGAAAGTTAGTTTAATTATGCAATTGAATGTTCAATTGCACTGTAACGAGATTAAATAGAATTCTAATATTTTTAATTGAGTAAAAAGAGAGAAAAGAAAATAGGTGAGAAAAGTGTAGAGAATAATAGAGATGGGATGTTCAACATAAGATTATTAGATTTTGATATAAAAGGGCATTTTGAATATAAAAATATAAAAAAAAAAGTACATTTAATAACTGAGTAAGTATATTTAACAATTCCCTATACTGATCTGATTATACATAACATATTACATATGTTTCACCCAATTGTTGACATCAAAATTATCTTAAAAATTTAATCTTCTTTTCATCACCTGTTTATAGAAATAAGGACTAAACATGACACATTTCATAAATAAGGGATCAAAAGAAATCCTTAAATATAAAAATGACCATCCTATGATTAATTCGTCTTAAAATCAATCCCATTTGGTAAATGCCAGCAAATAAAAGAGGTCAATGATATCCTTAAATACTCAAACTGATTTGCATGCTTAACGTGTTAATTAAGTATGGTTATATATAATAAAAAAATTATTCTTATTATTAATTAAAATTAAAAAGTTTATAATATATATATATATATATATATATTAATGACCATCCTATGATTAATTCATCTTGAAACCACTCTTATTATTTCCCTATTTAAATTGGTTATTCCAGAACCAAATATAATGATCATCTTGATTGCCATCAATATATAACATTAAATAATTTTAATCTATTTTAAAATTTATATTCATTCTTTAATCCCCAATGTCTTCATATGCCACAAAGTCACAAATGAAGTAACTACACACTGAAATTCAAACTTTAATACCAAAATTTTATTTTATTTTTTTAATTTTGGGAGGCCTAAAAGGTCATTACACACAAACAGCCTTTGGAACAACCCCTAGTTTGCCAACCTATCTACTAGGGCATTTTCCTCTCAATAGATATCAGTAACACAATTAAACATGACAACATTTCCTTGATAAATATGATGTGTTTGAATTTTGCCTCGTCAAACACATTTGTCAAGTTTGTCAAAAAAAAATATCTTTAATACTATTAATACATTTTTGCATCAATTTTTAATAAAAAATTATTCATTAGTTTTTAGCCATTATTCTAAAAATAATCGTTAATAAAATTGCAAATGTGTATATATATAAGACAAGATTCTTATAATTAAAAGTATAGAAAATTTAATTATATATAAGATTAATAGAATTTCTTAAATTATTATATAAATTACCAATTATATCTCTATTTAAAGTGTTGCGAATAATCAATATTACTCTTTTAAAATAAAATTTTGAATTAAAAAATTATAAATAAAAATAAAATGAAATTAAAAATCTATTAAAAATCATCTATAAAATTTTTAATATAAATTAATTATTAAAAATTAATAAATATTTCAGATCAATTATATATTATAAAAAAATAGAATGAATTATTTTCAGCCACAATAATACCGTAGAAAATATTTTTGTAGATGCCGCTTTAAATTAAGATGCATATTCATTATTGGTGAAATAAATGACAGTTGTTGGATGCCAAAGACAAATCTCCAAAAACTGCATCATATTCGTGGCTATGAGGCTCTCACGTTATCATTTCTACGTTTTGCATGTCGAATCTTTCGGCCACAAATTTTATACTAAGTGTTTTTTTTTTTTTTTTTTTGTGTCTGTGTCTAAAGGAACGTGAAAATGGCGATTATGACATGAGAAATCGTCAAATAAATTCATGAAAAATACGTGTTTATTATTCAACAAACAAAGAGAAATGCATATTAATTTATTGGATCGAGACTCTTCAGACGTATGAATATAAAATTACGAAAAAAAAAATACACACATTCCAGTGTATGCCAGAGGAATGAAGGTTTCAGGAGCAGAATAGCACCAAACATTTTTAAAATATCAATTGATTCTATTAATTTTTATTTATTTATATACTTTCATGTATCGATATGCTAACCCGTTTCTTTTATTTTTTTATAACTATTAAATTAAAAAACTAATTAGTTTAAGTTTAAGAATTGCCATACAAATTTTAAACTAGTTAATACTTCATTATTAAACTTTTTAATGTATAATTTACTTTTTAAAATATAAATAAATATCATCTATAAAATTAAATATTTATACCTATTTAATTTATCTAAAATTACAATGAAAAATCATTAATATACTATTATATAATTTAATTGTTAGATTAGTTAATATATACTCTAAATATACAGTTACTAATCGTAGTAACGATATATTCACTCTTGTAATATGAATATATGTCATAGCTTTTTTAGTAAAGCTTAAATATGTTTTTTTTTTTAAAATTATTGATTTTATATTTGATTTTTAATTTTTTTTTTTACTTTTGGTCTGAAAAGATTTACAGGTTTTATACTTAGTCTTTAAAAAATATATTTTATATTTCGTTTTTATCATTAAATTAACTTTATTAAATAATCTTTAAAATATTTTTAAATTTTTATCTTTTAATTTTTTTTATCAATCATTAAAATGATTATGTTTTAAGTTAACAGAGTTATTATAACAATAAAAATTAAATATAAAAATAAAAAGCTTCAAAAATCATGAGTAAAAAAGATTATTAAAATTTAAATATAAAATTTATGAATTTTTTTATCAAAATCATATTGAAATCTTTTAATAAAGATATCTATTTTTATTTTCTTTTTCCTTCAAACGAGTAAATTTACTATTTTTGGCACTTTTTTATTTATATAAAAAAATTAAAATATTTTTTAAAAAAATTACATTAATTTTTTCTTAAAAATTCATCTTTTGTCAAAATATTTATTTTTTATTTTTTTTTATCTCAAATCTCAACTAATATCTCGTGTGTATGAAAAAAAAAACCCTATAATTATATGACAACTTACTTTTAAGTGTCTTTAGGTTATTTAAAAGAGATTAATTTGATAAAAGACTAATGATATTCACTGTAATCATGTGTATGTAAAACAAAGTAATTTATATTTTTAAAATAATTGCTTTTAAATGTTTTTAAATTCAATTTTTTTCTCTAAGTCTAAACTATTTAGATTTTATTATTTAATGAATTGAATTAACTAATAAGTGTCCCGTGCATTATATAGTTTTCATTTAAATTAAATTTGAAATATATAAATAAAAAATATTAAACATATTAGAATATATGTATAATTAATTTTAATAAATAAGCAGAAAATTGAGTAGCCTAGATTTAAGAAGAGAAAAATAATTCAAATTTAAAATATTAGTTTTTTACTCTTCACAAATATCTTTTTTAAAGAAATTCTTTTTGAGATATTATTGAGTATTAAATGTGAACATCTATGTTAGTGATGATTCAAATTATGGTTCACCAGCCAGACTATTCTTTTCATTAGAGTCTAGACTCAATTTTCATTGATAAATTGTTGATTTAAAAATACAATTAGTTAAAATTTAAGATAAAAAAAGGAGAAATTTAATTTGAGAAAATTTTATATGTAATTTAAGAATTAATTAATACTTAATTAACTTTAATTTAAAGGATATTATATTTTTAAAATATAAGTGAAAGTCAACTATAAATGACATATTTATTAATGTTTGATTTATTTAAAATTTTATTATGTAATTATTAAAATAATATCATATAATTTAACAGTTAAAATTATTAAATTTATATTTTGTAGAAAAAATATTAAATAGAGTAAATATTTAAAACTTGTTCAAAGGATCAATTATATATGTAGAATGTGAGTGGATAATTTATCTCATTACGATGGATAGATAATTACCCATTTTATGGGTATAACTTTAAGTAAAAGCAATTATACATAAATTTTAATGACTGCGAGTGCAGATACAAACACTTAAATACTAAACCTTACTCATATAATAATAAGTTTTTCTTATTTTGATTCATTGATAATACTACATGAAGGTGACCTAATAACAAATAATACATCTGAATAGAATAAGGCAACCACCAATCGCAAAAGACAATGTAATATATAAATTGTCACAAACGTTTCCTTAGCACAATACCCTTATCACTAAAGTGTAAAATAAAATTATTGAATATAACTAAAATTAAGCACCTTAAATAAGCTAAATATTGAAATTATAATAGAGATACGCTATTGGCCAAGCTTAAATAAAATAGCTTTGTTTTCATTTAAAGTTGCCCATCCTTTCCTTAAGAAATAATAATGCATTATTACATAAATACACTCTTCTTTTAGCGTTCAAACCATTTAGACAAAAAGGATTTTCAAACCAATTAAGCAATATATGAATAATACGGCACAGCTTGTCATTCTCGGGTTAGTACTTGCTATAACAATAATAGATTAAACTTTAAGATTTCTAAGTTATTTTTTTTTAATAAAACTATGATGTATATTTTTTTTTTTATGTTTTATAGTATAATTCTAAAAAAAATTTAAAACTTAGATAATTAATAATAAATTTTTATTATTCTATTTTTAAGCTTGAATATGTTTTCTATACTGATAAAATAATTTATTTTTAAATTATTGATTTCTTTATTTTATTTCCACATTTTTTTTTATGTTCAATTTTATCACCTTTAGTTGTTCATATATTAAATGATTACACGAGAGAGAGTTTGTAGAAAAATATAATTAAAAAAATTGTCTAACAACATAAAAAAATATAAATAATGTATTAAAAATCATGCATCATGTAGTAAAAGTTTAACTTATTATTTTTTGTTAGTTTTTTTTATTGTTGTTAAATGATTTTTTTATTATATTTTTTTATAAATTATTTATCACATTATCATTTAATGAAATCAAACTAATAATAGATAATAAAATTAAATATAAAAAATAAAAAATATTAAGATAAAAAATAATAATTTAAATAATAAAATCAAATTAAACTATTATAAAAATATGAAAAATAATTTAAGTCTTAATTCTATAACTATAATATATGTATTTTTGTTGTATACTAATTATATTTTGATCCTGCTTTCTTAATATTATTAAAATAGATAATGTGTCATTTATTTACAATATTCCAAAAATAAATATAGAACAGAAAAAATAGAAAAAAATGCATTAAATATAATGATTTTTCCTTCATTGAATTAAAAATAAAAAATATTTTCTCTCATTTTGATATAATAAAAAAACATATAAAATATCTCAAATTTATTATTTTATGCAATAGAAACAATAAATAATAAAAGGAAATTTTAATAACAACAAAAAATTTATCCTAAACTTCTTTTTCTTTGAATTCATTTTCTTTCTTGCAGAAAGACGAAAATGTAACGTGGACTTACAGATATCATAAATATTAATTTTAATAGCATTAAAAGTATTTACTTATTAAAACCATATTATATTATTTTAATGGTCTAACATATTCGCTTAATTGCTGTAAAAAAAAAACATATTCTCTTGAGTAAGCCACCTAAAATATAACACACTTAATATAAATAACTAATATAGTTATTATTACAATATAAATTCCCATCAACAAAACCTTCTTTTTGTTTGTTGTTATAATCAAACAAGAAAAAAAATATTTTTATATTAAGTATTTTCTTTCTTTCACTTTTTTCTTTTATTTTTAACTCAATAAATTGCATCATCATTTATTCTTTTTATTATATATATTAATACTTATTTAGTAATTTCTCTGAAAAATACTTATAAGACTAAAATTGAAAATCAATCTAATTTAATTAATTTTATATAAAATTATTTAAATTAAACTTAAACTTTAAATCAAATAAATTAGATAATAAATTTAAAAAGTTAAAACAATTACAATTTACATGAGATAATTTTCTCGTTAACCGACCCATTAACATGCAAATATCCTAAACTGTAACTAAATATATATATGAGTTTTAGTTTGTTCAAGCTTCATTAAGTTTCCAGAGGTTGCTATTGTCTTACTTTCTTTCTCTCTCTGCCTCCATCCCTTGTATTAGTCAAACACCCTCTTTCATCTTCCCCAACCTTCTTTTGACACAAATTTCCCAAAGTCGAACAAACCCCAATCCAAATCCTAATACCCTATTTACGTTTGGGTTCAAAGGATTCAACTTTGTATTCTCCTTCATAGTGGGGCATCTCATACACACACACAAAAAAAAAAAAAAAAGGGAAAAAAAAATGCTGCAGTTGTTCTTCACAGTGGCTTTCTCTGTGGTTCCTCTGACCCTTTATGTGCCACCAATCAGAAGCCTAAACCTCTTTGTGGAAACCATGGAATATGTTGTCAGAGAATCAATAACGTACAGGAACAGAGTTTACCCACGCCTACGAGTAGCTTGGTCTAGGATGTTGGATATCATGCTCTGCAACACAAGGTAGACATGTCAAATTTCAACAATCCAAAACCCTCATCTTATCTTATTGTAAATATATTTTCCCCTTTTTTTCTTGGACCCCTTTCTGTGGTTCTTCATTTTTATTTTTTTAATTTTCAGTTCCTCTTTTTTCTTCTCCTTTGATTTAACATCAGTTCCCAATCCGCAATAAGGCTTGTACGGTGCTACATATGAGTTTGTTTATGAGCAGTTTTGCTCATGCCACGGAATATTATGCAGTAAAATTGTTGTAATTTTGGGACTTGTTTTTTAACATTTTGAGGTGATTCCATTTGGTGATTTCTGTTCAATGTTCGTTTCACCATGTAACCTTGGAAAGAATAATGGAATTTTCTGTGTTTATCAGGTTGTTGACATTGTTTTTTTCTTTCTGTTTGTCAATGAAATCTGTTTTTTTTTTTATTTTTTTTTTTCAATTTTGTTTTCTATAATTTGGTCCTTAGCTTCAAACAAGATTTGGTCCTCAAAAGTAGTGCCACTTGTCCACCTATCACATGCCAGGGTAGAAAATTAGAATGGCAAAAGGAAAGGATATGTTTTTATATTTTTATAGTGATTTACGAGTGGGACAATTCCATTACAATATTGTTTTACTATTATTTTTGTACTCTCACTTACTACGTTATTAACTTTTGAAAAACATAATGAAAAAGACATAAAAAATAATGAAAAATAATAGAAGTAGTAATTAGAATAAACATCATAGAAGAAAGAAAAATAATCTACCAAAAGAAGAAAATAAAAAGTCAAGTGAAATGAAAAAAATACAGAAAATAGATATATATTGATAATAAGCTTATTTTTTCCATGCAAACATAGGGAACTTGATATAAAATTGTCTTTAATTATAGAGTTTACAGCATTGATCGTTGATGTAAGAGAGAAATAAATATGAATATTATAAGAAATAAAAGAGACAATGTAGAGTAATTATTAGTTTCTTTTAGATGTTATTACTAGTACTATTTTACATCTGAAATGGATTTTTTTTATAGATATCTTGAAAGAATGTTTGGGTAAGAGAGAGATTTACTAAATAGTATTTCTTTAATCATTTACTTTCATCTTCATTCGTTTAGTTCCGCCAAGTTTATCTCCTAATCCTTTTCCCATTTTAGACATGTCACAAAACATCATAGAATGGTCCTAGACTTTCCACAGAGAATGTGATTTGGTTTGGGGTTTATCTCTTGAAAAAGGAAGGAAAAAAAAATTTGTCATCGAGACAACTTTGGATTCCCTGTGTGGCAGCTTTTCTATCTCTGGTTCTTGGTATTTCTAATGACCTTGATGATGCATATTCGAAAAAGATTAATTTTTTAAAGTAATGATTTATTTTTTATTTTTCAAAAAAATCTTTAAAATAAGTGGTTATTTATTTAAAGAATATTTAATACTAATAAAAAATGTTAAATATTTTTACAGTTTAATTGTTACAGTATAATAAAAATTATCTTTTATATAACTTTTAATGTGGTTATTATAAAGTCGACTAATATTTATGTGTTAAATACGATAATATGTGAGTTGATGAGAATGTAATTTTTTTTTATAATTTTGATATATTTTAATTAAATTTACTTTTATTAGGAATATGTTAATATATGTTTAGTTATCCTTTTAGAATGAATATATTAACAAATTATATTTTATGATGTATTATAAGAAAATTTAAAAGTAAAATTAAAATATTTTTTTGAAAAAAAATAAATGAATATATAACACTAACAATTATGAAGTAAGTCCTATTTAGATCATAAACAGTTATAATAGAAGGAAATTTTGAAAGTGTTATGCATTAAATTTTGTTATAAATTAAAATTAATTTATGCATTAATTGTTAAAAATTAAGTAAAAATAATTTTTATAAAATTAATTTATGTAATTTAATTAAAATTGACTTATGTAAAAAATTTAATTTTTTATTTTTTTGTTATAAAAATTTATAAAAAAAAGTTTATTTAAATATAATATACGTATGTGTTAATATCTATAAATGTGAACATGTGATCGCTTGTATTTTTAAGAAATAATTTGCAGATTATACTTTTAAATATATTTTACGTAAAATTAAAATTATAATTTGTTAACATATTTTTTATAAGAAAATATGTTAGTAATATTTTGTATTACTAAAAAAAAAATATGTAAACCTTTAAACTAAAAAAAAGACTCTACCTTAGTTTCTGTTTGAATGTTTCATTGTTTTCAAGTAAATCCCTTTCATGACAAGGGAGTTTTTTTTTTTTTTTTTTTGTTATGATTGAAGAGAAGGGAGTTGGCACTATCTTTTCGTAAGATACAAATATTTTCCTTGGATCTTGCGAATTGCGGCTTCAGAACGTGGATTTCGGTTTTACAAATAACATACAAAACGACAAATTAACCCACAGATTGGCACTAACATGATTCTAAATAATAATACGTCTATAACATAAGTCTTTTTTATTTTATTTTATTTTATTTTATTTTATTTTATTTTATTTTTTAGTACTAACTAATTTACATGTGCTATCATTGGGTGCGCAAATTAAAAAGATTGGACATGACAGCAATGCCTCAATTTTTTGGTCTTATTTATTTTTCTTTCTAACAGAGTAGCTAAATCAAAGGCAAGGTTATAAGCAAATTCCCTGCTTTCACAAATTTGTAAACTCTTCAATCTGAATTAAACTTCATTATAGCATTTATAGAAAAAGAAGATGAGAAGATCAGAGGAATTGAACATTTCTCAGAAATCAAAATCAACTTGTTCACTTTTAATTTTTGTAAAAAACAAATTCTCATTTAATATATCCGACCTATAAATGGTGATTGAATCTAACAGGAGAAATTAGTCTCTCATTATTTAATAAACAAAGGTTCTAATTTCTACTGAAAAAAAATTATCACATTTAGTTTTTAATCGTGTCTCATTGAATTGTCTTTGAAATACATAACTTAATTTTAATTTGTGGAGAATCTCAATTTTTTTAGCTTGTGATTTATTTATTATCCTGTAAATACTTAGACAAATTGGTGGAAACATGATCAAAGTCTTTGATTTTCACATAATCTCTTTTTGCAGGTATTGAACCGATGGTACAAGAATATGATGAGAGAAATAGAAGATAATTAACTAAGAAAAGCTACAGTTAAAAAAATATTATCAACCTAAATAATATTGCGCTGTTTTATGATTTCATTATTTACTCTAGGATAAAAACACAAATAAAGAACAAATAATTTGTTAATCACTTCCAAGTTTAACAAATTTTATGGGTAAGGCTTCCAAAAGCAGAACATGCACAAAACTAGCATGTAATATCTCTCAATGCAGAAGATAGTGACCGATGCAAATTCTTATTGATGATGCATAAGATTGCAAATGGTGCAGATTTTTCGTTTAGCAAATGTAATATCAGGGACGGTGTTTCAAGCATCAAGCTCAGCCAAAAAATCCACAAAACGAAGCTTAATTAATATGTTGATGCTGTCTTCTAATTTGCATAATCAACAGTGTTACTTCTCCTCAACCCAGATGCAATGAGTGTAATAGATCACTAAAGAAGAAATAAAAAAAGATAGGTGCTAGGCTCCTAGCATTTTATTTTGACTAGGAAATGGCAAAGAAGAAGATTCTATTTTCAAGTACTAAAGATGATACAGTCTACCTACCTTACTGGCTTGATATCAGATTCAGAGTTGACATCTTATTTCAGAGTCAGTTTGTGAAAAAAACATCATGCAGACCTTTTACGACTATCTTGCTTAGCAAACAACCTTAGAAAGAAATTTCAGGGCCATTTTGAAGAAGTATATCAACAAACTTCTAAACTTCATTCAAAATGCTTTTTGATCTCTAATCCCACTTTGAATCTAAGTTGCATAATTATCTGGTGTTGATAGCATAGTTTCGATCCGTGTAATCAAATATTCACTTTGTCATTTGAGTCATAGATTCTGTTTGGATAAACTTCTCTATAAGAGAAGAAAATAATAAGATAAAATGAATAGAATTTGTCCTGTAAATTCAAATCAACTTCTGCATCTCAATTTTTACAGAATCTCTTGTTTAACTTTTTCAAAAGTTGAGATGCTTATGTTGTTTTTATCAGGGGAGAAGCTCAACTAATTTGCCTTCTTTTTTCGTTGCCTAAAAGTATTTATGAAAAAGTTTATCTAAATAAGACTATAGTTAACTACAGCTTCGAAGAGTTCGAGTGTAGCTACATGCTATAAGCCAGAATTTGGAAGTCTTTGACGGAGTAGCACATGGTGATTGTTCTCAATCTAAAAATGTTCCTTGAAATGATATGGAGCTTATGAGCAGTAAATCATCAAATAAAACAGGTTTCTGATTCTCATATCTTTGTCCTTGACATATGAAATGCATCGAGAATATTTGCATAAAGCCATTGAACATGAAATTTTTTTCTCAAAAAGAAATTTTTTGTCGGAATAAAGAATATATTGACCAGGTTTGATAGATGAAACCATGTTTCTATGTTCTGTCCAACTAATGCAGCTACTGTTCATGTGAATAACCACCACATGCTATCAACAGTCCTTAAATAGTTGGCAATATTGTTAGCATTTGCAATTCAGAAAATAATTCATGACTGCCCCCAAAAAAATTATACTAATTTCTCACCATGTGATTTGAAATGTGTTCAGTTTGTTTTAGCAATTCTTTGTGTATTAATGCTGATAAATGACTCATGAATTTTCAATGTTCTGTGAGTGAGGTGTAAACCTGCGTAAGTTATTTTTCTTGTGTATGAATCCTATTGCCCTTGTATTGTTCTTAAATATGTCTTGTGTCTTCAATAAAATGCTTTGAAAAATTATTGAGTAATCCCAAATCATCATGATTCTCACTAATTAATTCATAGTTGAATATTATTAACTATTTATAACAAAATGAAAATTTTAATTAAATATATATTACATAAAGATTACTTAAAACTAAAGAGACACAGCAGTATCGGATTACCTAATAACTTTTGTCCAAACATCCTTCACTATAATGCTCTATCATACTTTAGTGGAAATATTGGGCCTGGATGCTCCATAAAGCATAAAGTGTAAATATCAGGCTTGAATGTAAGGATAAAAAAAAAACAACAAACCATAAAGTCAATTGGGGAAAAAAAAATAATGTTTTGACTATTGAGTAACTGTGTCATGCCATCTTCATTGCAAATAATAACCAATACATCATAAACATTGAATAGAAAGATTTCAAAAAATAGTTTCTAAAATGTATAGCCTTACTGTTATAAAATAAAAGAAATGTATTTTTTGTTAATAAAAGCAATGCATTTGTTTCAACTGGTAATCTGTTGAATAGATTCCAATGGAAACACACAAGTTCAGAGGGATAATGTTTTTACAATTTACAACATTCTTTGTTGCTTTATTTTACACTACCCTCCTCTGAATTCCTACCCTTATTATAGCTTTCTTGCTTTCTTTCTTTCTCTTCTAAAGCATAGAGGCCATCTATACACACATTGTTGGACTCAAATTTTCATCAATTTGATTCTTCCTTCCACTTGTTGCCACTTCAATACATTGCAGAGGGCACCTTGTTTTGGAATTAGTCAATATCAAGTTTCGTATTCTTTTCACTCGACTTCATTGCTGCCTTCATGAATTTTACAAGGTTATTTAGGTTTTGGTTTTTACTATCTTGGTTAAATGCAGGCACACTGACCCTTATCTGCATTTTTGCATTTAAAATTCAGTATATATAAATTGATGTAGCCAGTGAATGTTTATCTTCAACAGAATCTCAAAATGCATTTAAAAGGGGGGCAGGGGCATTAATTGTAAACTGGCCTCTTGTTTTGTGTGTTTTCTTTATTACTTTTAACATACTGACGGTGATGAGAGAAGACAATGAGACCTGCTTTCCACGATAAAGATAGCCTATTAAGTACCTGCTACTACTAATAAATTCCTCCTACAATTAGAGAGATTAGAAAGATTTCTAGATAAAATCGATTTAGACATATTACATTTCCAATTTTTGTAAAAACATTTAAAAAAAAATCTTATCCTATAAATATAATTTACTCATATTTGTGTTACTCTTTATCATAGTGAAAAATGGGTACTTTGTATTTATTTTTTACTATAACTATTTGTCTCTCCTTCGTTCTTCCACATATTCCGTTTTTTTTTAATTAAATAAATTTTATTTTTTAAAATTATTAATATCAAACAAACATGTTTATAGGAAAAATATTCATAAACATAATATTATTGAAAATGTGATTCTCCTAATACAATTTTATATCTTAAAACAAACATTTTTTAGAAATTAAGAATATTTTTTTTATCAGCTAAGAATAATTTATTATAATTAAGAGTAATAGTTTTTAATATTTGATAAAGAAAATATAAAATAAATAAGTAAATTTAATTTAAAAACATAAAAAGGTATTTATATTTTTTTCATTTAACAAATAAGAAAAATAATAAGATTTAAAATTATTTTGTAATCAATTATTATACTTTTCTTCACTTTAGTCTTGGAGATGCATGGATCCTTATATGTGACTATACATGCATTCTAGTCCAGAATCAGCTTCTCCTTGTAATTTTGTCCAGTGGTTAGGGGTATTTAAGATATGCAGGGACCTACACGCCCTCTTTGTAAGAGCATATCCCCTTTCACTCGCTCAATTAATTTAAACCGTTAAATAAAATTCAACTGTTTATAGTTTATGTTACTAAATTAAAATTATAATAGCCATATGAATTTTAACCGTTAAATTTTTATCTAACAGTACTGATTTATGACTACGTGAATGTGTGAAGGTCATGTGGGGGAGAGGGGAATCGAATCTTATCCTTTTGGTTCGCATGAGGTCATTTTCCTCCTTAAACATGTAATCTTTTCTGAATTTGTCTCCAGTAAAATATAGAGAATATAGTTTTGATGATAAAGTGTAATAATTATTAATTAAAAATTAATAATTAATGTTAAATTAATTTTTGATTATTTTAATGTATGTATTTAATTTTATTCCAATTCTCAATCATTGATATTTTGATCAACAACTGTATGTACACTTTAAGTGCGTCTACTCACTGAAGAATTGGCATGAGATAAATTGGCTGAGCAGATAAAATTGCACTTATTCAGCTAAGAAAAATAGGTTCAGCACTTATTTAGCTGCATAAGTGCAATGTTAGCTACTCCAAGTTTCTCAAATTAAGATCTCCATATCCCTGAGCATTTCACACGCGAATTTCAGTTTTCAATCCATTTAGCATTCTCATGAGATTTTCTTACTCCCAAATCCCAAACACTTCTATGTTTGATCAATGGCTGGGAGGCAGATTTTTCAATCCCAAATACCAAAAGAAGGGACACAAAGCTAAGAGAATATATATTGCATGAAAACACACAAAATCACACATTAAACACTAGAAGATGCCACTCCATTAGGTTGTTTCTAGTAAACAAAACATATATTGTGTGAGAGCTGCCATAGTTCTTCATACGACACCTACCTACGTGTAAGAAATTAAAACTTAAGAGAGGGAGAGTTGGATGAGAAGCAAAAATTAATTGAGCAAAAAGGACCCCTTTTGCCATCTTGATGCTAATGCGTTGATTCCTCGCCAAATACCTCAGTGTTGCAAACAGGACATTTCTGAAAAGAAAGCAAATAGGGACAACAAACTGTAAAGACATACGACTGAAGAAGTGAACTTCAGATAAACGTATTTAGAAATACATAGTACTCTCGTATCAAATATAAGAAGAAGAAAAAAACAATTCACACTCATTAATAAAGTTAGTTAACCACATTTAATTACACTAATCTTAATTAAAAATTAATTATTTTTCCAACTTACCTTTCATTGAAACTTGGTATCTAAGTATAACAAGAGTCATTGGAACTGACACCTCAATTAAATGAAGCGTATTTTAAAAAAGTATAAGTAAATATGATAAAATTAGTTGAGATTATTTTTTAGTTGAGACCAACACAGTATTTTTTTTGTCCTATATTTGAGATGAGAGGAAGCACCTTGTTAATGCTAAGCCACTTGGTGATGCATTCACCATGATAGACATGGCTGCATGGCAATTTCATTTGCTGGTCACCTCTTCTGTATGTCATCTGACAAATCACACACCTGTTTTCAATGCAATTTGATTGTGAGTATATCCTGAAAGTAGAAAATATATCTGGAGACTGAAACCAGCAAAAAGGCGGGATAGATATCATAAATCTAGAAGGCGCAAGTTCTAATGGTCCAGAAAAAGATAATAATAACAATAATAATAAAATATGAAATCAAACATCTATGATTAATGTAAGTCCCGCATATAAAAACTATTGAATCAATTTATCTGAGCATGGGATGCAGTAGAGAACTGTACTGTAGTCACCGTAATTAAGACTATCAAAGCATTCAATCAACCACAGTGCAGAAGGAAATAAATGTGGACGAAGAATAGAGGAAATAAATTAAGAAATGAAAACGGACAAGTAAAAATGAATTTTCTTCTCTATTGATTGATTATTGATTTAAAAGGTAATAAGAGCAAGGGAAATTACAAATTGATAAATCTATAATTTATAAAATGCTAGAAGTTTGTACTACTTTTTGCTCCAATTATCATATACTGTTCAATAGATTGATTTCAATAACATTAAAGATAACCATTTGTTGAGTTTAAATATTATAATTTTCTTTCCTCTTCCATATTCACCTCATCTTCCTCAACAATGCAATACACTGCTTGGCCACCATTCAACTTTTAATTATCCATGTTTTCATCTATTCCGTTAAAAATATAAAAAACTGAGACCCAAGCATTTACCTTTTCCCAGAATTTTTTCTTTTGAATAAGCTACCAAATTTGTACTTAGAGGTTGGAAGCATATCAATAAGTTCTTGGGAAAGACCTCGGCTTTGTGTCCCAACTGCCTCCCCCAGGTCCAGTAGTTCCTGTCACTTACAAAATATCGTTTGATATTGATCTTCATGATTTCTAATCTTATTAATCAACATACCAATAAAATTGAAAGCCTGAAAATTAGCACGAAGTTCAAGAATGCCCAACTTCAATCATCAAAATAAATTAGCAACATTTTCAAAAACAGCTCTTTTCTGTAGCTCAAAAATTTTAAATCTTGAAGGCAACACCTATTGTTTTATCTTAATAA
Source organism: Pachyrhizus erosus (assembly GCA_026544285.1). NCBI lineage: Eukaryota > Viridiplantae > Streptophyta > Magnoliopsida > Fabales > Fabaceae > Pachyrhizus > Pachyrhizus erosus. Next base: position 25,212 of record JAMLFT010001401.1, read on the forward strand.
TTATTTGAATAAAATTTGACATCATATAAAGCACCATTTCAGGTTAATTTGACGTTCTTTGAAACTAATGGATATAAAATTATTCATGAGCTTTCACCTAACGCAGCTTAATCTTAGAGAGAGTTGGTTCTTGACATGGTATTAGAGCTCCTACTACCAAGTGTTCAGGTGTTTCAAGTCTAATGAGCTTGTGTGGTAGGGCATATTAAATATAAAATCATTTGGTAGTCTTCACCAAACAACTTGAATGCAAAAGCCTGCAAAAAAACTCCAATCTCTAAACAAAACTTTGAATCTAGAAACATGTTAACTTTGAATGCTTACCTCTTTATACATTAAATTTTTAAATGCTCTCAGTGTGAATTAATTGTATTTGATGTTTAGTAAAACACAACTAATATAATCAACGATTTAAAAGAAGTAAAATAAATTTCTAAAGGTAAGAAACTACATGCATACATCAGGATTTACACGTATAACATTAAATGCATCACACCTCATAAGTCATATTATCAGGATCAATGTTGTCTTGCCATGTGACCTGCACCAATGCAACACCAAGGATTAGAGACTTCAGAGGATAAAATTCTTTGTTTATAATTATCAAGTTACAGGTTGAAAACAATACACAGAAGAGTTAACTACTTATTGAGATTAAGCAACTGAAATGCAGAGAGAACTCAACTCAAGTTTTTTCAAGTATTCTTTTTAAATAATATAATTCCCAGAATCCCAGTCTGATAGAGTTTAAAAGAAAGAAAACAGTTATGCAAGGTAGCACACGAAATCAATTTAGAGGATTTAAATAACATCTTTATGGATTACTTTTCGACCTAAATAATGAGCTTCAGTAGGACAGACAAGACACAGACAAAAACCCTGCTTTTTTATAATTATAGAAAAATGGAGTATCATAGAAGCAACAACAAATCTAGTCATATTTTTTTAATAACAGTTAGTTAAAGTAGAATATCAATAATTAGTTACAATAGTCAAATTTATTCACACAAAAGAATTTATAACAATCAATCCGTTGGTTAGTTAATTAAAGAGACTAAAATCCAGGGGTGTGGCTTAAATAGAAGGAGGGGCAGAAGGGGAGACATGGGGAACTGTTAGGATTGAGCAAGCAGAGCAATGGCTCACTTGTAAGGAAAAATTCTTCAAAGATTTCAGCCATAATCTTCTATTTCACTAATCAATAAAAGGTTTGCTCTTGTCTTCATATCTATTGTACAATTTCTTGGTTTGTGTTTTTGGTTTAGTAACATTCCAATTGCTCAGTTTGCTCCTAAAAGAAAGATGTATTTGAGGAAAGTTCTTGCAAGCATAAAACTTAGAGAATGGTTTAAATGAAACAATAAAACATGGTATAGAAATTACTGGTTCTCCTGTGAAAACCGTTTTGGGAGAAAACCAAGTCTAAAAACCTACACATGTAAACAACTTTGTAAGAAAAATGCAAAGATATCATTGTTGGCAAAACTACAAATACCATTTGATGCTATTTGTCATCAATCAATAACTATACCTAGAAAAGGAAGATGAGAAAGGAGGCATAGGCAAAGGTCTACAGGATATGATAATAAAAAATAAAACGATGCCTAACTTCAAAACACATTTTTGTTTCAAGACCATATGTGTGGACATGATTCACATATCAGATATATATTGCATTTGATAATGATGCGATACGTGCATTGTATATATACATATATATATAAAAGATGTATAAAACTGATATGCATAATTTTACAAATCCAAACTAACCGAGGATACTTCTAAACGTTACTAAATATAAAATAGAAATTAATAAATCACTGCCATAAAGCATTGCCTATTGCCAACAACATCTCAATATCATTCCCCCCTTGAGAATCATCTATAAACCAAACAAGTATCAATGAAGTGCCCAAGTATCATGGTATTGAGTTTGTATATGGTATGACATGTGATGCAAGCATTTGTGCTTTGCATCAAGCATAAAAATCTTAGTTGTCTGGAAAAATCAATAAAAAAAAATCATTTTGCCTGTTTTGTAGATGATGTTAGGACCCAAAAGGAATCATGGACACCAAGGGGAGCAATAGGCCCATCAATTGTCTCATGGGCCTAGGGTATGGAAAGAAATAAGAAGAAAATGGGTGAGAGTAGTGAGCTGGCAACAGAAAGAGAAGGGGGGATAGTTAGTTATTGATTTGAAAAATGGTTGACAAATAACTGACAGGCAGAAGAGTGGGGTATCTTTTGGGAATCATTTAGCTTGTTATGAATGGAGAACTCTTGCACTCTGTATAGGATCTATGCTCGGGCAGTAGTGTGCTAGTGCTACTGTTATTTTCAGCGTTCTAATAATTTGTATCTCATTTCCTTTCTTTTGTTCTGCTATATTTGCCATTGTTGGACTCAGTTTTGTATCAAATGAGAGGTATTACTGAATGGCCAGCCATAGCATTATAAAGATATAATCTGACATTCCAAAATTTAATGGAAATATGCCCTACAGCCTAGCCTAGTAAGCTGAAAAGACATAGTTTTATATAAAGATATAACCTGCCATGCAAATAGAAGCCATTGCATTAGAAAGATATAGTCCTTTATCCATGGTTCAATGTCAAGTAACATAAGTTTTGGGACTAAACATTTATGGTTCAATGTCAGTAACATATGTTTGGGACTAAACATTTATGGTTAAATTGCAAATCACCCTGTTTAACTATGACTGTTGTGCAAATAGCAGTGTTTTCAACTTTGGTAATTAACCTAGTTAAACTTCCAACCTATGACAAATAACACCATGTGATTAGTTCCCAAAATTAAACCCGCAAAGATTATTTGCCAGATTGAAAGTTTAGGCAAACTATTTGCCAAAATTAAAATTAAGGGGTTTTTTTGTCATATATTTAGAGCCCAATGGTGTCATATGATCTATGTCACCAATCTCACCTAATGGCATAAGATTATTGTTGTTTGTCACACATTGAAAGTATAGGCAGACTATTTGCCAAAGTTAAGATTACAGGGGTTATTTGTCACATATTGATAGTTTAAACAAGTTGATTGCTAAAATTGAAACCATTGGACTATTTGCCAAGGGGCCCAAGTTAAATTGAGTAATATTCATTTTGACCAACATTTACTAATAAAAGTGTTAAAGTATTCAAAAAAGTGTACAGTGGATATATTACAATTTGTCATTAAAGTATGCCATGTATACCAAACTATCATTGAAATAGTGTCTCCCAATTTTCAAGCGTAGGGGACCCAGTGTTCCTACCAGGGACAAATGATTGAATATTAAACCAAGAATCAATTAGGTAAGGTCTGAAATTGTGGCTCGATAAATAAGAAAGCTTCTTACCTGGCTACTACTATTGGACTCATGATGATTTGGACTGCCTGCAAAAGAAATTTAAAAGAATTGATATACTAGACTATGATTCTCATAGATTTCCTAAATAATCAAAAAATTAAAATAGTCGTTTCAATTTAACTCAAAAGAGATGAAAAAGAAATAAAAGTTTCACTTAAGAGGCTTGCATGATTAAAACTGTCTGCAAAACAAATCCAAAAAGTAAAGATGCTATCATATAATTTTCACATTTTCTGAATAGCTGCAATTTAAATCAGTAATTTATATCCAACCCAATAATGACAATAATGAGCTTCATCCAACCAGACAACCCCCCGGATCCCAAAAGACCCATAGACACTAATTTTCAGTTAGCATAGCACCTAAAAGTGATAAAATGTGTATTAAGAATTTAAGATACAACAACCAAATGACAGAAACCAACAATGTGATCACAGACCTACGCTCACAATAAAAGAAAATAAAATTTCCACTAACATTCTTCAGGGATGGTCTGCATGCTCGTGACTCCATCTCTTCTAGGTGGAGAATCTGTTGTAGCTGGTTCTTCCACAGTGGTAATTGTCGAAGGGTATTCCCACTCAGTCCTATCAATCTCCATTCTTGGCAAATGACCATTTACCTCATAAGAACTATAGTAAGACGTACTCCCCGGGCCAGACAATCCAAACTTATAGGGATTCATGTTCATTGACCAGTATACACTTTCCTGGACAGAACATAAGATTATATAGTTATTATCACAAACCAAAACAGAATCAATTGTATTATATGAGTTAATAAAACAAACAAAAGAGAATATTTTCAGCTAAGTTCAACACACGTACAAACGACACCAACTCAAAATTTAATATTTAAATGGGTCAAAAAGGAGAAATACATGTCCACGACACAGACCCGCTTTCAAATGAAGCATTACCTATCCACTCTTGCAATTCAACTCAAGGAAAGTAACTATCATTCTCACATTATTTTTTGTACTTGACCTTCCAATTCCCATTATTTTAAAAAAATAATAAGCCTTCCGTCATACTGTCTCATACATTGTGAACTCTATTACAGTATTACCTAAGTACCTAACTGTTAGGTAGCAACAGCAATGATAACAACAAAAGGACTGAAATTTCAGCTTTTACTCCCATGTTTTAGGGTAAATAAAATTCAATAAACTCCTGCAACAACCTACATTAGCAATTCATGGGTAGCATGAATCTACAACCTTGTCACCAAAACCATTAAATCATCCAGCAAGTTGAGAAACGTTAAACAACGTCAAAAATAAAAATACAGAGTAAAATTTGTTTTTGTCCCCGCGAAATATCTTGAAAGTCACAGTTTTAATCCCTATTAAAAAAATATGTTCTTAGTCCCTACAATTAACATAAATAAATATTTTTAGCCAAAATGAGCAAGACTTAAAAAAAATTTTGGCAACCAAAAATGCATTTTCCGCAATGCTGAGGATCCGTGACTTGAAAACCTTGTTAGAGAGGGACTAAAACCACATCACTTGGTATGTATGTACGGAGTAAAATCGTATTAAATTCTTATAAGGAATAAAAGTGAAGTTTGAGGCATTTGGAGGTTTTATCGAAAAATAAAAATACAAGCAGAAAGAAAAACCTGATCAGGCATTGAGCCAGCAAAGGCATAATTCACGGGCACATGAGTGAATCCTTGAAAGAAATCGACGAAGTTTTCATTAACAGCATACGGGAACCCAGCGTCTACGTAATGCACCCCCATTTGTCTACCATCATTCATTTTGCACTTTCAAGAAGAAAACAACACCACACTATGCACTGTACCCTTCAACAACAACTGCACAAGAAAAAAGAAAAAGCCACATTACACGTCACCAAACACGGCCTTAAGCAACAAATTCTTAAAATGAACGAAACATAGAATCGCAGAGACAATCTTCGAATCCGACAGAAAACGAGGTTTGGCCTGATTTTTTTTTTTTTTTTTGAAAAAATAATTTTAAAAGAATGTTTGTAATTTTGGTGTGTGGTGGTGTGAGATTGAAGAGAAAATTGGGAAGGAAAAGGGGAATGGGGTGGTTGCAGTGTGGTGAAATTTTATGTTTTCTCGGGAAACTAAGAGAAGAAGGAAAGTTCGAGAGTTGATTTACCTTGTTCACATTCGGAATGGTTGGAAGTGAGAGAGAAAGAGAGAATAGAGAAGAGAGAGAGGGTTTCGATGCTGTGTGGCAATGTGGTGTGCTTCTCTCTCTTTTGTGCCCATTTTCTTTAGCATTTTGGGGAAGTTAATTAAAAAATGTTGATTATAATCAATTTTATATTCTAATTTATGAGTATGTTTCTCAAAATTACTGAAAAATTAATTAGGAGTTGAAATTTTAATTTATTAAATGATAAGTGTTTGATAAAATTATTTATTAAAATAATTAAAAATATAAA